>JAFLJL010018983.1:32712-57667 GCA_018398815.1 Conus ventricosus | reverse complement strand
CGTCGTCGTCACCCTCACATCAGATAACAGGAGAATAACAAAATATTTCATCCAGTTGGGCTTTCCTGACTGTCCTAGAGTTGAAATCTCCACATAGTAAACGGTATACATCTTCATTATTAGAGTTTCAAGAATGTTTTCTTCTAACAGAATTATTCCATCTTTTTGTATTTTGTTGCTATAAACAGGACTACTTTCTGGTGCGACGTACGTTGCAATCATCAGTATGTCTTTATCAACTTGAAACACGAATTTATCTAGTTTTACTGCCACAGTATTTTCGCAATTAAAATGTAACCTCGTTACATAACTCTCAAAACATTTGCGTATTAAAAATAACAAGCCACCAGAATTTCTACCTTGCTTAGACAGTTTCTTTGCTGGCACAGAGTACTTTATGTAATCAGTAATATTCCATTATATCAAACTTGTCATCCACAAAGGTTTCCGTCATACAAATGAAATCAAAGAGTTCAACATATCTTATGAAAGAAATATCGTTAAAGCTTACTGTATAGATTTTCGAATATTGTACGTCAGGAATTTCAGGTCACATGGATGGTCCTGCCTGTCCTATGGTTTTTTTCCCCCTAGCATTTCTGTTCGAACGACGTGGAAAATTCTTACCAGGAGTTTTATTCACAGGTGTCCTGTTTGGGGTGCGGGGACTGTTTATGTTGTGTGCGGGGGAAAAAATCCTGCACGCCATACTGACGCGACTCACTCCCGTCACGGTTTGCACGCGGTGACCTTGAACTGCAGGTTGGCTGTGACGCTGGCTGGTGACGAAGAGGGGAATCCCTGCGTTGTTGCGGTCGGAGGATGCACCGTCTTCTCTGACCTCTGTGTTGTCATCTGCTTGGCAAAGCGTCTCTGTCGTCGTCGTTGGCATCGCCCAATGTCCGCTTGGCGTTTGGATCCACCACTTCCGCGTAGGTTCGAGGATCTGGTTGCCTGGGCTGCACCACTAACTGTCCCTTTCTAAAAAAGGGCACTTTCCCTGCCTTCTTCGCTTCGGCAACAACAGTGGCTTGCACGTGTGTGAGGTCTTTGGGGGTACTGACACCGCTTGTCTTTCAATCTACTGCGGAAGTCTTTGTTGGTAATAATTGCCATTTTGTCCTTCCTTTCTTGATTGATTTCACTACAACTGGTCGGGGTTCACCGTTTCTGCTCTGGCCTACACGATGGGCCCGAGCGATGTCGTCTACTGACCATGTCTTGTTCCCCTCCACGCTGTTCAGGGCCTCCGTCACAGCTCTGGCACAGGGGTCGTACGTCTCTCTCCCCTCAGCTGCTGGGACCCCATTTCATGCGGAGGTTGTCGAGAGAGAGAGAGAGAGAGAGAGAGAGAGAGAGAGAGAGAGAGAGAGAGAGTGAGAGAGAGAGAGAGAGAGAGAGAGAGATCCATACCTGCTCATCTGGTATATTGTTATGTACTGGGTACGCACAGTTTTTCAATGTCTACAATTATGAATATGTCCTTATCCCTCCCCTCTCCCCACTCGCCCATCGCCTTTTCTTCTCTGTATATCAAACCTTCTCCCCCACCCTTCCTCAGTTCAGTTCTCCGAGTTTCCCACCTCGTCCACACAGCCACAAGTCTCATCCCCACTTCTCACCCACCTCGTCCACACAGCCACATGTTTTCATCCCCACTTCTCACCCACTCGTCCCCACAGCCACATGTCTCATCCCCACTTCTCACCCACCCTCGTCCACACAGCCACATGTTCTATCCCCACTTCTCACCCACCTCGTCCACCACAGCCACATGATCTCTCCCCACTTCTCGCCCACCTCGTCCACACAGCCACATGTCTCATCCCCACTTCTCACCCACCTCGTCCACACAGCCACATGTCTCATCCCACTTCTCACCCACCTCGTCCACACAGCCACATGTCTCATCCCCACTTCTCACCCACCTCGTCCACACAGCCACATGTCTCATCCCCACTTCTCACCCACCCGTCCACACAGCCACATGTCTCATCCCCACTTCTCACCCACCTCGTCCACCAGCCACATGTCTCATCCCCACTTCTCACCCACCTCGTCCACACAGCCACATGTCTCTCCCCACTTCTCCATCACAACATGCCACCCCTTCCCTCCTCCCACTCGTTTTTGTTGTTGTTGTTGAACGTTTATTTCTCTGGGCTATGTTTCACGTGCTTTAGATGTCTGCTCAAGGATGTTCTCAATCTTTACTTTACATGTACGTGTGTATATGTCATTTCTGTCTCAGTTGACAGTTGCTGCGAGTCTAAATTAATGAGTTAGCTTAATATAAGCAGCTTGTTACTAGTATTTCATTTTTTATTTCTTTGTTTATTCAATTTGTGGCATTCATTGTACCCTGGATCTCACGTTTGTTGCCTTACGTTTTTGCCAAACAAGCGACCAGAACGTTTCTCTATAGCGAGATCCCATAACGTAATAGACAATGAAATTGAAGGTAGAGTTGACGACGGAGAAGACATCAATTAACCAGTTACTTACAAGGAAACGTTGTGATGACGTCGACCAGAATTCATGTCTGGTAGGAATAGCCAGCTGAAATTAATCACAGCTACGGGAGAAATACAAGCTATAAAGAAGAAGGAATTTGCCACTAGTATTTTAGTTTAGAGCCAGCTCCTTGGATGAGATTAAAGAGGATGTTCCAGATCTCCACGTCACTGTCTGGCGTAATTTCACAATCGTCATTATTGTTGTTGTCGTCACCACAATCATTTCCATCAACGGTAACCCAGCACCAAAAAGTAAACTGTACAGATGATCGATTACTTCTTTATGAGCTTTGTAAAACGTTCCTTCAGTGGGCGTTGTAATCACTGCACGTGAAATAGGGTCATACATACACCCAATACGAAATCGGAAAACCGTCATGAAATACAGACCTGTCATCACATACTCATCACGATGATTATGACCGCCATTGTTTTTGTACGTAGAGAGTTTGAAATTTGAGTGGACTGAAAACACAAAGGCACCTCTCTGTGGAAATGATGGCAGATATCACAGGAGAAATAGAACCTGACACTCCAAATACAACCAAATTTGTGTTGGTCAGAAAAGTAAATATGGGACCAAACATTTCCTTCGTGTGAATTGTAAATACAGTTGCTCACCATTCATTAGCACTGACGCAATCAAATACAGCTCATCAGCTAGAGACAAAGCAAACAGACACAGGTTGACACGGTCCTGAAGACCATGTTTGTAGAACACCGCCATGTTGATGACGTTAGCCGGGCCACCAATCAGAAACAGGAACACAAGCAGGATGTTTTTTATTTGACGGACAATGGTCTCCACTTCTGCACTGACAATGTTATCAGGATTGTCCCATGGTAAGAACTCCATCTCACTGAATACGACTTTGAGGCAGTCATCTCTCAGTGACGAGGTATTCCATATAACAGTTTGTACATGATCAGAAGAGTTACTATGTAAGACCAGTCTGTCAGTCACATTCATTATTGCAACTGAATAAATAACCAACGTAACAGTACAGGGAAAACCTCTAATATTTCTAGTTTATTACACATAAGCTTTAATTTTCTGCGGAATAAATAAAACAATTTTGTCGTTTCAATCTTGTACACGTGCCTGGTTTATTTATATAATATAATTCGATAGTTCGCATGCGCAACCAATGAAAAGACTGATAGCAATCATATAAGCCCTTTCCCTTGCCTCCGCCTCCCTCTTTCTATCCCTCTCCCTATCCCCCACCCTAAATCTCTGATACAGTCATAGAGGAACTGTTTGCCTGTCGCTGTATTCTCCTTCTCTCTGTTTATTAGTTTTTACATGCGAATTGTTTTTCAAGAAACTGAACACTGCATATGCTAAAATACGTGGAAACCAACTGTCATTGTGGAATAAACATCTCTGACTTTTGAACGGATGAACAAAGAAGGAAAAACAAAAATAAGAACAAAACAGAACAAAGAAAAACCCACTCTCACTCCTCTCGTGCTATAAAAAATCCAACAAATCAAACAGTGACGGAACATAATGCATGGTGATAATGATAAACTGAACCATGGGTTTCAAATATTTACAAAGAAAAAATACCAAACTTAATTATGTTCCTGTTTTTAAAGTGACTGAGAGTTCACACCCACCATGGTGTATGAAAACGAGGCTACTAAAGGCGGTGAAGATCATGCAGGCTGGATTTGTTCTTCAAGAAGCTGACTGGTCACTGTGATGATCTGTATACTGTGATAATCTATATACTGTGATAATCTATATACTGTGATAATCTATATACTGTGATGATCTATATACTGTGATAATCTATATACTGTGATAATCCATATGATGTGATGATCTATATACTGTGATGATCCATATGATTTACTCCTGTTCTCTAGTCATAGAAACGGAGCAGAACCGCAGAGTGTCATTCTGATTTATGCGGTTGGCATGCTATTCTATGTATTGGTATGGCCGTGTTTTTAAACACGATGTTAAAAATGGATAAGTCTGGTTAAAAAAACACACCGAGAGTGCTCAATTTTTTAAACCGTTCGGCAGTCTACTTTTCAAAACTTTTGATTTCTTTTCTTTTTTTGTTGTTGTACACTTTAACCAATCAAGAGAGAGAAAAAAAGACACAGGATTTATTGTTTAAACTTTTCCCTGACAACGTTTTTGTTTTAGTTGAGTAAAACACAGACAATACCAAACGTGTTTTCTCATGGCATGGAAGACGATCTTCCCCATTTGGCCTTGCCCCAAAATAAGAAAGTATTCTCCAAAGTGCAGAAGGAAAGTCTGCAGCCCCAGTGATTGAGATGCAGCATAAAGGGAAGTAAGCCAGGGAAGAGGAAGAGAGGGGGTACGTGTATTGAGCCTTAACGTCGTCAGCTGATCTTGTGACTATGAATCAGAAACATAGTTAAGGACGATGAGAAGATATATGGTTACATGTGTACACGCACAGGCATGCATGCACTTCTGTGTAAATGTATTCTTGTGAAAAAAAATCAGAATTGAAATTCAATCGTCCTTAAGACCAAAGGGTTTACAGGACACAAACACAAAGCAAAATAATCAAATTATCCTCTTAAAGCAGCTTAGGATGTAGAAGACTAGATTTAACTGCACAACTGCATCAACTTAGATAAATTGTAATGGTGAATGAACATGATTGAATTGTGCAGATATTTTCTTGATGAACGTCTTTCATGTGCTTTTTCCTTACACTTTACAATAATGTAAAGCAAAAAAACCCACCACCACCACCAACAAAAACCAAACAAACAAACAACAAAAATTCCGCCTGCAGTCGTCTCGCTTTGCAACTAGACCACGAATTTCATTTTCTAATACAGTACATCTTTTTCGATTAGTGTGTTTTATGTCTATCTTGTTCTATAAAGCACCACTATGAATATCAAGTCTTGGTTTTCTCACTTCTGTTTCTGTTTGATAGACATTACACTGCTGGTGAAACAATTCTGATACACACACACAATTCTGATACACACACACACACACACACACACACACACACACACACCACACACACAACACAATATATATATATATAATATATATATAATATAATATATATATTATATATATACATATATATATATATAATTATATATATATATATATATATATATATATATAATCAGAGTTAAAAAGCCACTCAGAATGTTAAACGTGCTCAACCAGTAGGGAGCGACATACCAGTTTAAAATAGGATTTTAAAATGGAAAAATTAAAAACCTACAAACTTGTTTCAAGCTAAAATGCTCTCCTCAGGGTATACAATCTAGCCACGCCACCGGTATTATACAGTGTGGAGTGTGGGAATGTGAGCTCTGTGCGTGTGGCACGTGGCCTGCAGTTTTTTGCTTTTTTTTTTTTTGGGCGCGTTCAGGGGGGACGTGTTAAGGAATGGTGCATTGACAAGGATTTCCATTTATGCCTGCAATTGTTCATCATTTCTACTTTAGAGTTCAGGGATGCTAGTGGGGTTTACATAATATCAGCCACTTTTCTGTAGTAGATAAGTTGCATTTTTTTTTAGAATGTTGTATGGTGGTGCTCTTTTTATGTGAAATTAATTGGAATTGTGGGTTGTTTGTTGAAAAAAAACCGCGCGCGCGCGCACACACACATACACACCCCACACACACACACACACACACACACACACACAAGGCTTCCGGTTCAACCTGGCGGCTGATCTCTCCATGGACTAAATCAGTCGTAGCAGAAGACCTATCATGGCAGGACAAGATACAAAAGGAAGCATGATAAGAAAGGAAATGCCTGCGTAAGGTCAACTAGAGAACCATCGGAACCTTCTACAGAACCAGAGCTATGTGCATCGATTGTTACATCGACTGTTAGATCTGAAGGGGAGCAGTGGCAGGCAAAACTCCACTAGGCCTAACGGCCGCCAGCTTGAAATGTATGGAATGTTTAGATCTAATTCCCTGGTCACACACTGGACTCCCAAGCTACATGTTATGCGTGTTTTTGAGAACTAAACGAAAGTTTATGTGTGAAAATTGTGCATCAAGTTTAACGAGTCCTGAATTGATGAAGGAAATTCAGCAAGAAAGAGGTGAGTCTGATCAACGGGATAGGCTTACGTTTAGCGCCTGTTCTACAGTTAGCAACCAGACAAAAAGGGACCTGATGAAAGACAGCACAAAAACAAAATCAAACAGAGCTTCCCAAACAGAACTTATACAAATGACCGAGACTGAGAAAGAGATTTGATGAAAGAGATGAATGTGTCGATTTTAGATCTAAAGAACACGATCTCAAAACAAATGAACGAGCTGCAAGTGATGGTCCAGAGCGCGAACGTGGCTGCGCGGACGGCGGCGGACAGTACATCAAACGTAGTCCGGGCCCAACATGTGGCATCTGCTGCGGACGCAGCAGTTAGGCCTACCACATACTCGGACATTGTCAAGCGCGGGGCCAAAAGGTCTGCAATGAAGAGTTCTACAACATCCGATTACTCGGACATTGTCAAACGCGGGCCAAAAGGTCTGCAATGAAGAGTTCTACAACATCCGATGACGTTAAAACGACGACGCGAATAAAAATAGAGAACTTTAGCAGCCCGCGTAGGCTAGCCACCGGCGTCCTTAGGGAATCCCCTTTTTCTCTCATAGAGGCGATGTGCGCATGCGCAACCTTGCCAAGCAAGGCCGCCGCCGGCTGAGCGCGTCGTTCAATCGGGTTTTTAACGCCGCTCGTGGAAGCGATCTTTACGAGCCCAATTGTCTGCTTTATATCGGTAAGTACTTCCAATTTGTTAACAAAAACATTAGTCTACACATTTCCTGTTGTATTACACGGTATGTCACGGTGCTAAAAGCCCAAAAGAATCACTACAAAGTAAAATGTAAGCTGAATCGATTCGACAACAAAATTGGCGGAACGTTTGGCCTAGACTCAGAGTCAGTCGTTTATTTGTCATAGAAAACCCAAGGAGGCCTATGAAGCCTCCTAAACCTTGGTTGTTTTGAATCTGTAAATTTTTGTTTACTCCAGTAGAACAACAACATGATACTCCATGTGGAATTATTTGTAGTCCACGTGAAATGTGTCAGTGCATACGAGCACATTGTTGATCTAGATCTAGATGACAACTGTCAGGTCCATGTTTACATGGCAATCAGCAGCTGGATTAAAACTCGTGTGTGTTTGTGTGTGTGTGTGTATGATTTACTAGTTTTTTTTTCCATTAGCCCCATCAAGTATCTATAGGACTAAGTGGCAAGAGAAGTTATTCCTTGTGTTCTTGTTTATTTGTGTGTGTGGTGTGTGTGTGTGTGTGTGTTTGTGTGTGTATACAGGGGACGCCACTCTTCCAAAGTACAGCAGACGATCCCGGACGCTGCTAACACGCCAACATAGAACAGCGGGGCTGTAGGCGGAAGCCGTGTTTGACGTCACGCGACGAAGACGCCGATTGAACGAAAGTCGCCGCTAAAGTTCTCTAATGACGCGAGGGGGGTGGATAAGGGAAAAGAACATTCAGAAAAAGACAAAATTAACCCCTTACATGCTACAAGCAAACAAAGAAATAAAGATCAACAGCAAAAAACGAACTTTCTTCAATCCATTGCAATCTAGAGGTTCCACAGATTTACCCGAAGTTGTTGTATTGCACGACTCGGTGCTAAACGGTATATCCGCTCAAAGACTGGTGCAGCTTATGGACTGTATATCAAGAAAAAGAAACGACCACCATTGATCAATGCAAGAAGGCTTTACTGTCTGACTCTATCGACAATGCAGACGTATTTGTGCTTCATGTTGGGGTAAATGATCTCAAAGACACATCTGATCCAAAAGAAAAGGCATCAACTTAGTGAACGAATTACAAAAGCATTATCCTCGAACTCGAATAGTTGTTAGCAAGGTCGCCCCAACTAGGATAAAAAAGCTAAAACTCAAAAGAGAAATCTTTAATGATGAAATACATTGTAATCTTTCCGGTCAAAAAAACCGTGTCGTTCGTGTCCCACGAAAACATCACCAACAACACTCAGTACATGTGGGACTTAATCCATCCCTCAGAAAGGGGTCTCAGCGTGTTTGCAGGCAACCTTGGTCGTCATCTTCATTACATGTACTGGAGAAAGCAAAGACAACCCGGTCATCGCTACAGCTCTCGTCGTCCCAGGGACAACCCACCCCAGTCCACATCAACAGGGCAGGAGGAACTCTTTCTTGCTGCGCAGGGAACATCAGGGACGAGATTACCTGTACAATTACCGAGCCCAGTGAAAGTCTTCTGTCTACGTATTTCTGTTGGATTGTTATAAGGCTGCCATTTTCAAAGTTCACATGATTGTATTTAGCATTATTAGTCATTATCCTGTTGAAAGATTTTAGGTATTTCCATACTGAATTTCAGTTTTTGGTGTTTGCGAAGTGTCTTTTTTTCATTTTAATAGACTATTACTGTGCTTTTGCTTTATTTGCAATTTTCTTATGTTTCTTTATTATTGTTCTTTATGACTGTTTGATGGAAAAAAAGAAAAACATTAGTATCCTACAGTGGAATTGCCGTTCAATCACTACCAGTATAATACACCTTCAACAACATCTTGAGAACAACACTTATATGGTCATCATCCTTCAATCTCTAAATGTGATAAAGAAGGACTTGCCACGATTGGACCATTTCTTCTATCCACCAGTGTGCCAAGAAAGTGATTGTGCTGCGAAAACTTCTGTAGCCGTTTATATTAATGACCAGTTATTTTACCATCCAATCCAATCGCCTGTACCAAATGACACAACAGACTTGTTTTCCTGTGCAGCGTGTGTCCGATTCAACAAATCGTTAGTTTTGAACATTGTTTCAGTGTATTTCCCAAAAGGTATTATTGATTGCAATTCTGACTGGCTACGTTCGTTAAATACTACAAATGATAAATGGTTAATAGCGGGGGACTTTAATGAACATGCCCCCTTTTGGGATCTATCTTGCATCAAAGTAGCCTCTAATCGCTTGGTGGAGAATATTTCAGATTCTCCACTTTTTCTTTAAAATGACGGAAGTGTTACAAGACTGCCTGATGTTCCCAGCCACAAACCATCAGCAATTGATCTGACTCTAATCTCTCCAAAGTTAGTTCCTAGCTGCAAGTGCAATTACACGATAACACTTTGGGAAGTGATCATATTCCTATTATCCTTACTTTTAGAGGATTTGAAGTTAAGCAAAATGATGTAAAGGATAAAATTCCTAAATTTGATTATAAACGAGCTGACTGGGCCAAATTTGAATCTGTTATAAGGTCTTACGATGTTAGTTCTTTTGATAAATCAGACATTGAATCTATGTATACTCATTTTACAGAGGCACTTTTAAATGCTGCAGGCAAGCAATTCCCAAAATTAATGTGTCAAACTCTTCGAAACATGTTGGTAAAGTATGGTGGACAGATTCATGTAAAAATGCTGTAGACAAAAACAAGAACACCTTTAAATCGTATGCTAAAGTTAAAAAAGTGAAAGGCAGTGTTCCTGTCAAATCTGCTAAAAAACCAAAGAAACAGAGTTATAGAAAGTGCTAAAAGCAACTATTGGTCAACGTTTTGTTTTAATGAAATAAGTGACCATAAAGATAAAAGTAAAATTTGGAAAAAGATCCATGAAATGAAAAATGGGGTTCATCTACCAGAATATCCAGTTATTCTAGGTGATGAACAATTTCCTTCAGAATATCAAAAAGCTGAGGCATTTGCTGACACCTTTGTAAAGAATAGCTCTTACAATAGTCTATCAGACAAATACAGAACTTTAGGGAAAATCAATCACAAAATAACATATACAATGATCCTGAGAAAAATAATGATCACTACTTGAATGCTGAAATTACTTTCAAGAATTACTGTCTGCTATCTGTTCATTACCAAGACCAAGAAAACTTCTGTTTGGTCTGGATGCCATTTCCAATGAGTTGATAAAACATCTTCCAGAAAACTTTTTGTTATTTTTACACGGAATTATTAGTAAATGCTGGATTGAAGGTAACATCCCATCCATATGGAGAGATTCAATTATAGTCCCTATTCTAAAGCAGGGCAAACCAGTACACGATGTAAATAGTTATAGACCTATCTCTCTGACATCTCATGTATGCAAATTAATGGAGCAAATTGTTTTAAATCGATTGTCTTATCATTGCGAAAAATGTGGGATTATCCCTGTAAACCAAGGAGGCTTTAGAAAAGGCAGATCAACCATTGATCATTTAGTGAAATTAACAACTCAAATCAAACATCAATTTGCAAAAGACAAAATGTTCTTGCCACATTCTTTGATATAAATAAGGCATACGATCAGGTTTGGCATGAACGATTACTATGACAAGTTAAAAACGGTTGGGCTTTCTGGTCATATCTTTGATTATGTTAAAACATTCTTGGCCAACAGAAGTATCCAAACAAGAATTGGTCACATTTATTCCACTAAAAGATTCGTTGATATGGGTATCCCTCAAGGCTCTGTAATTGCTCCTACCTTTTTAAACCCTAACTACGTTTTACAAATCTATTCCAAAAAAAAGTAACTTTATTCAGTATGCCGATGATATCGTTTTGGAGGGAATGTACTTTAAAAAAGAAAACATCAAAAGGTCTAAAATTTTATAAAAAGACATATCATATGATCTAGGACAATATTCCATGTTTTTGTCAGAAAAGGTTTAAGCTTATCACCTCAAAATCCACATAAATGCTATTTGATGCAAGTGGATCTGTTCACAATGCCCCAAATTCAAAAGAAATAAATCACACTAAAACGCTCAATCAATATTAATTCCTTGGTGTTATATAACGTCTAAGCTCTCTTGGAGCCGTAAAACTTGCGTAAATCATCAAGAAAGTCATTGAACTTCTGAAAGTCATAACAAACAAAAGCTGGGGCCCAAAACACAAAACATTAATTCATTTGCCTCGCTCTAGTTAGTCAAAATTGTCGTATGCACAAGAGGTATTCTTGTGCTCCAAAATATTTATGAAAAAAATGCAGAGCATTAGATTGAAAAGCAATATAGAATAGCCTTGGTGTTCCATTTCTGTTCCATCATAGGATTTTCCCAGAGGCAGGGTATTGCCTCTGATGATCAGCGAAAACTAGCCTTTTCTAATACATTTTAAGATGCTCTACCTTTCAAAATTCAAACCAAGGAACTTTGAATTAGGTCGATATTTTTTTCCCTTTAAGCGTGCAAAGATCGATCTAATAAACTATTTTTACATTTTCTTCTAAACTATTGACAAATTAAACATAATCAAAAAATTAGTGTGCGTTTCCAATAAGTCCTCCAAATGGGGCTTTTTAAGCTAAGTTTTGTTATACTTACCAGTTTCCAATTTGATACTTTCAATGTACTTGCTATGAACTAGATCCCACATGAATGTTTTTTTATCCCAATCATCTAAAATTTTTACTGTTTGGTTCTTTTTTAGAATCAGGCAGGCGTGGTTTTTGTCATCCCACTTTAAAAATTGAAATTTTTTTATCTTGGTAAGGACTTCTCCATTTTACAGCTGAATTAATGCAATTTTATTGGCTGTTTCGTATGTCATTGATACACCATGCAATTTTTAGGGTTTGAACTTTTTTTGTTTTTAGACTCTAAATTCATTCTCCAAGCTTTAAAATTTCAACAAATCGAAATTCCGGGCTGAAATAATCACAGAAATTAAAGTCTTTATTCATGTTTTCATATCAAGGGCATCCATTTTGATTTTTGTTGGATCCATCTCATTGTTAATATCTGGAAATGATGGGCAATCGTTTGCTCGGCGGTCAAAAATCTTTTAATCAAGGTTTATTCCATTTTTTTGATTTTTTACAAGAGCTGTCTCTATTACAAAAGCTTCTTTTGAAATTTTTTGAAAGGTATTTAAAGATTTACATGCTTCCCAAGTACATAAGCCTTAATTTTAAAGTTTTGTTTAACGCTCGATCAAAATTTAAAAAAACAACAAACTAAATTTTAATTTAATTATACTTTTTTTACAAAAATTTGTCGATAAACACCAAAAACCGCAAAAAAAAAATGTTTCACTGTTTGCAGATTTGGGTTAAACGCTTTCAAACCAAGTTCACAAAAACTTCCAGTGTGTTTTGTGGGGCTGTTGATGTTGTCACACACTTTTTGTATTTTTTGTCCTTATTTGAATCGGGCTCTATCAAATTCAGAAAAGTTTGAATCTAAATGCTTTTCAAAATCTGTATTTTTTTTTAACTTTTTCAGAACTTATTGTTAAGTCAGTCGGCTGTTTTTATATTTCTGCGTATTTTAGACTTTTTTGTTTTGACTATTGCAGTTTGATTTGTTAATGTGCTTTTTTCGAAGGATTGTTTTAAAGTAGTATTTCCCCTAATATTTAACACACCCACACCGGCGCACAGACACACGCGCACATACACACACACACACACACACACCACACACACACACACACACACACACACAAAAAAACCACACATATATAAAAACGAGGGTGACAAACGGAAAACTTGCAACTGCAAAATTTCAAAGGGCAATGCCTTGAACAACCCAATGTCTCTCTGATAACATCGTTATACCAAGCCACTGTGACAACGAAAAGCAGCAAAGAGACATACATAGGGATTACAGAAAACAAATTCAAAGCTAGGAACGCCAATCACAAGCATTCTTTCAAGTATGAAAAATACAAACACCAAACAGAATTAAGTAAACATATATGGGATCTTAAGAAAACAAATACAGATTTTAACATCACATGGAAAAAATTTAGGAAAGCGCAGCATATAAAAAATAGCCAAGAGATGTAATTTGTGCACAAACAGAAAAGTGGAGATTCTGTGCAAACCTAGTATGGCAACACTGAACACAAGAGTTGAAATCGTAGACAGTTTGCAGGCACAAAAGGAAATTTTTATCAACAAGTATAAAATAGCAACCCTGATAGGACCCCCCCCCCCCCCCCCCCCCATACAGTTAATACTCAATAAAAGAAAAACCTACAACCTTAACAGGCCCCCCCCCCTTGCACAAACACGTGAAACCCACAACCCAACTGAACCACAGTTCACAACCCAAAACAAATATATATGATTGAGGTCAGTAGTAGGGGATTGGCACGGGATCTGAAGAGAGGAAGGACCTCGAAACAAGCCTGTCATCCCGGTTTTTAAAATTTGCTTTTAATCATTATTTTAACTGCTCCCGCATGGTTGAGCACTTTTTCAAAAAAAAGCCGGAAATTATATAACCAGCTAGAAAAAACAGCTCCACACTCGTACTTTAAACCTGGCTAGCACTTTTTTTGAAAAAATGGAGAAAGTAAATTTTAACCAAATCAACCAAGAATATCCCCTATGCCACCAAGAGCTACATAAAAAAGGCTAATTGAACAACCGAAAATTTGTACGCAATCTAAGATGGAGGCTTTCTTTTACCTTAACCCTAAAGCCCCAGCAGGAAAAGACGAAACTTATGGAATCAACTCATGGAGATCTCCACCAGTTATTGAAGAGATGAGGATTTTGAGGAAAGATTAAAAGCAGATTTTCCACCATCAAATTTAGGAAAAATAAACAACACCTTCCAAAAATCTCTGAGCTGCAATATAAAAGATAAAAACGCATGATAAAAGAATATTTGTTAAAGCAGACAAAACTAGTAACTTTTACAAATGGAAGTAAAAGATTAACGAGCAGCTCCTCATAAAAACATCCAAAAGAACTACAAGAAAGCTGAAGAGGAAACATGTACCATCATCAGAGAAGAAGAAAAGAAACTGGTGGAGCGCATAGAACTAAGGACAGGATAGAAACCACGGCAAAAAGAGAAGCGTTTTAAAAACACTCAAAGATCATAAACCTAATTTCCAAAACAACCCTCATGTAGACTGATCAACCCCACAAAGTCTGAAAATAGGAAGAGTAAATAAGCAGATTCTAGAAAAAAAGTAGCTGACGCCAAAACAAATCTTGAACTGAACCTTTGGGGAAAATACTAATGAGGTGGTGCAATGGTTCCAAAAATAAACAACAAAACAGAACAACCTTTTATCGCATTCGACATTGTGGATTTTTATCATCCATCAATGAAGAACTGCTCAGGAAAGCTTTGGGAAATTCACTAAACCCAAAAACACTGAGATATCAAATTCGGAATTGGAAATTATTTCCACACAAAAAAAAACACTGTGTATAATAAAAAGGAGCCTTACATGAAAAAAGCAGATTTTAAATTTCCACTTTTTGACGTTTACAATGGGTTCATCGATGGTGCAGAAACATGTGAGATAGTGGGCCTGTTGCTATTGTCCCAAAAAAGCACAAACTACTTGGGCATAAAGTTGGGCTGTTTCAGAGATGACGGATTGGCGGCACTGGACAATACACCTAGAGGGTAGAGAATAAAAAGAAAGAACTGTTGTAAGTTGTTCCAAAACCACAACTTAAAAATTACAATAGAAGCCAACAAAAAAATAGTCAACTACTTGGATGTAACACTAGATTTAACAAAAACCAATACAGAACCATACCAAAAAACCCAATGATAAAACCATTATATGTAAATTCCATGAGTAACCACCCACCAACAATCATAAAAACTATACCACAAGGGATAAACAAGAGGTTATCCAAACCTTTCCTGCAATGAAGAAATATTCAACGATTTCAGCAACAGACTACCAAGAAGCACTGTTGAAAAGTGGATCCAAAATACAAGTTGAAATATGAACCTGAAAAGACCACTGGAAGCAGGGAAAAAAACGAAAGGAGAAAAATAACCTGGTATAACCCACCATATGATGGTAGAGTTTAAAACCAACATTGGCAAAGAATTCTTCAAAATAATTAACAGAATCGTTCCAGAAAAGACCATAAACTTTTCAAAATATTCAATAGGAAACATCAAACTATCTTATTCTTTGTATGCCAAATCTTTAAAAAAAATAATTGATTGCTTCAAACAAAAGGGAAAACCAACGTCAAAAACGAGGGTGACAAACGGAAAACTTTCAACTGCACAATCAAAGGGCAATGCCCTCTGAACAAAACCAATGTCTTCCCGATAAACGTATACCAAGCCACTGTGACAACGAAAAGCAGCAAAGAGACATACATGGGATTACAGAAAACAAATTCAAAGCTAGGTTCGCCAATCACAAGCAATCTTTCAAGTAGAAAAATACAAACACAAACGAATTAAGTAAACATATATCGGATCTTAAGAAAACAAATACAGGGTTTTAACATCACATGGAAAAAAGGAAAGCAGCAGCATATAATAATAGCACAAAGAGATGTAATTTGTGCACAACAAAAAGTGGATGATTCGTGCAAACCTAGTATGGCAACACTGAACACAAGAGTTGAAATCGTAGACAGTTGCAGGCACAAAAGGGAATTTTTCAACAGATAAATAGAACCTGATAGGACCCCCCCCCCCTCTACAGTAATCATAAGAAACCCCCTTTCAACTGACAGCCCCCCCCCCCCCCTTCACAACAGGCAACACAACCCAACTGAACCACCCCTTCACAACCAAAACACATATATAAGATTGAGGCAGTAGCAGGGGATTGCCACGGCTAAGAGGAAGGACCTCGAAACAAGCCTGTCCCTCCCGGTTTTAAAATTGCTTTAATCCCTATTTTTTTAATTAATAAATTTTATATTTATATATATATATATATATATTTATATTATATAGATGGGAAAATAAACAAGACCAAATGATTTTTAAAGTGCTCGACCCCTTGGGGAGCAACTTTGTCAATGATGTTAAAAAGGAAGGTTAAAAAACTCAAGGTTTTAACTTGAAGTTTTAACCCTTTCCCTTTTAACCCCATTTACAGATATTTATTATATATATATATATATAATATATATATATATATTATATATTATATATAATATATTATATATACACACACACAACCACGCACAAATGCAAGCACGCAGCAAATACCCCACACATGCACATATACAAAGTAAACGCTTACTCCTGTCTAATATCACTTTAAAGTGGAAAAGACGTTAAAATCGAAGAAGAAGAAGAAAAGAAAGAAGAAGAAGAACAAACACACACACACACAACACACACAAACACACACACAACACACAACCCCACACAACACACACACACACACACACCACACACCACACACACACACACACACACTTGTTTTAACTTGGTTACTTTGAATTCTCCACTTTGGCAGTTCAAACATAAATTATGTATTTTTGAAGTTCATCTTTTCATGGGGGAAGCTATGTCCCTATATACAACAAACAAGCTATCTCAACTTCACTTTATTATAATGAAACAGGGGATATCGTCTTTACAAATACTACGAGATCACAATTTAAGGGCCACAGAAATTTTGGGGCGTAGTGTGAGCGGTACAATTAAATAAATCAATGCACAAATACATGACTATCTGGATCATTGAAGAGTCAGACTTGATATAAACTGAAATAGGAGAAATGTTTAATTGACTGAAAACACGCAGAAGTATAATTCTTTTGGGCGGGAACGTATTTCAAAACAGAAGGAACCTTTGTTCTAAATGGAGTGTTTTTATTCAGGATGGATCAAGCGTTTGATACAAACTTTGAGTTGAAATAAAGAGCGTCTGAGCAAAGTGTCATGGTTTATCCAAAGTAGACAGAATACCAGACCAAAACAACGACCCAAACTTTAGTGTATTGACCTCAAGTAAGGTTCGTGTTGATAACAGAACTATGCCGGAGCAGAATTCAATTTCAAACAGCAAGGAGTTCGTAATAACAAAAACCCAAAAACCCAAAGCAAAGCATTGTTGATAATTAATTCTCTGTAGCACGAATGCAGCATTCGTGAGCTGCACAGCAAACAACTATTATTTTCCTGGGTGTGAGAACGAAATGCATAGAAAGCTGTGTGGTTGTATTCCCTATTATTTAAAGATTTATACAAGATCATTGATCGCACAACGGGAAAAAAGCAATTGAAAGAGGAGCAGAACAACAAGAATAAAGAACACAACCACACACAGACAGTAAACCACACACACACACACACACACACACACAACCACACGCACACACACACACACACCACATACAAACACACACCACACACACACACCCACACACTACCCCAATACACCCCACACACACACACACACCACACCACACACACACACACACACCACCACCACACCGCACCCAGCACACACCCACACACAACACACACACACCACAACAAATCAGAGGCAAGCGACCATCTCACTCACGTCTATCAGGCAGGATACCAGTGTGCGTGCGTGCGTGCGTGCGTGCGTGCGTGCGTGTGGTGTGTGTGTGTGTTGTGTGTGTGTGTGTGTGTGTGTGTGTGTGTGTTGTGTGTGTGTGTGTGTGTGCGTATGTGCGTGTGTGTGTGTGTGGGTGTGTGTGTGTGTGTGTGTGGTGTGTGTGTGTGTCCGTGCGTGCGTGCGTGCGTGTGGTGTGTGTGTGTGTGTGTGTGTGTGTGTGTGTGTGTGTGTGCGCGTTGCGTGGTGTGTGTGTGTGTGTGTGTGTGTGTGTGTGTGTTGTGTGTGCGCGCGCGCGTGCGCGCGGACCCGCGTGCACGAGTTTGTTAGTGTGTGCACGCATGTGTTTGCACAAATGCCTTTGGTTTGTGTGTGTGTGTGTGTGTGTGTGTGTGGTGTGTGGTATGTGTGTGGGTGGGTGCGCGCGCGCGCGCGCGCGCGTGTGTGTGTGTGTGTGTGTGTGTGTGTGTGTGTGTGTGTGCGTGCGTGCGTTCGTGCGTGCGCGTGCGTGCGTGCGTGCGTGCGTGTGTGTGTGTGTGTGTGTGTGTGCACGCGCGTGCATGTGTGTGTGTATGTGTGTGTGGTGTGTGTGTGTGTGTGTGTGTGTGTGTGTGTGTCTGTCTGTCTGTCAAGAGAGAGAGAGAGAGAGAGAGAGGGCCAGGTGAATGTCTCTCCTTTATCATTTGTTTGCTAAAGATAAATGAAAAGAGAAACAGTCGAGAGGTTTTTCTCATTACAAATTAAATTACGAGGCTTGCCGGCTGTTGACAAGTTGAATACAGTGTGAGTAAAGGGCATTCACCAGTTTGTTCGCAAACCACGAGAACGTGGTGTTTGTCGGATTCATTGTTTATCATTGTAATTTTTTTTGGCTGCGTAAGTTTGTTTAATTGTGTCTGTGAGACGCACGAGAGGTTACTTTTAAAAAGTACAGTGGGATTTAAAAAAAAAAGAAACAAATAACCAAACCGAAAAAACCGACACACAAGACAAAAAGCCCACAAGGTAGCCGCGTGGCGCCTGCAAACCCACACACAACCACACACACACACAACACACCACAACACACACACACACACGATACACACAATACACAAATACACACACAAAAAAAAAATACAACACAAAACAAACACACCAAACACACACAACCCCACAACACACACACACACACGACAACACACACACCCCAACACACCACACAACCAAAACACACACACAAAACCCCAACACACAACACAGGCAAACCACACACGCAAAAACCCACACACACAAAAACACACACCAAAACAACACACCCCAACAACACCCCACACACACATGGTGGCTGGCTTTTCCTCCTTAAAAAGATTTTCCTTACTATTTCTTGTGTGGATTCAAAAATCATGGCGGAATAATAAGAAAAGATGCTTTTTTTAAACCTCTTTCCTCATTTTATCTACGACGAAGTGATCTGAAAAGAGGAAGAAGTTAATAAGAACCGTTTTGTGCTTTTTATTCCCCAAATGCCTTTCTTATTCATAATTGTAATTACTGTGGATCACGAAACCGGGGAATTCTGTGAACTCTTTATTTGGTAAAAAAAAAAATGTTGGAACTTTCCCTGCAGATTCAAATTTTGGAAACCCAAACAGAATTTCAGAAGGGGATTTTAGGGGAGGGGGGCTTGTTGCAACAACCTTTTTTCCGGTTTGCTTTTTGCAGGCGCCCAGTACAATTTTTGCAGAACCCTTTCACTAAAATTTAGTTATGCCCACACCAGTGTGTGGATGGTCTATTTGTGACACCATGGGTGGTCAGGCATGCAGCTTGCCCTTTCCCTTTAAAAAGGGGGACTAGGCATCAACGTCGTTTTCAGAACGAAGGAACTTTTTTAGCCGCAAAAGACTCCAGGAAAAAAACAAAAGGGGAGTCACACAGCGAAAACGCATGAATAACGCACAAATTTAGATAGATTTTCGGCGCGGGAGCTGGTTGTATGCGAAATTTTTGTCGGGGGGAACAAACGTGGGCTGTCAGTGATTGTAAGTGGATTTGCGGGAAAGGCGGTTTTGTGCGGTTTTTGAGTTTTAACGTTAAAAAATTTTTCCGCGCAAACGTGGGTAGGGTGGGTATGCGTAATTCTCGTAGTTTAGCGTCGATATGCGGACTATGCCGGGGGCACGGTCGGCCCGTCAGTGTTTGCGGGGAAAACTAGTCAAAACCGCGCAGTCCCGTCCGTCCACGACGCCCCACTTCGTCCACCATGAACCGCGCACGTATCAGTTATTCCACTGACACCCACCGACAATCACTTACAAAATGAGAAAAAAACTGACATATCCTGACGGAAAAGCATACCCGCACATCCAGACGGGGGACGCTTTTGCCACGCAGTCCCCACGCCACCGAGCATGAATAATTTACATGGACGCATGACTAACTGACAAAAACGATGAATCATGATTTTCCCTGACGATCCACTGACTTCACGTATGATTTTTGGCTATAAAAGCATGCATTTCGGGCCTTTTGCCATTCCAGACCTTCTCCCAAAGGGGGGCCCTTACTATAAAACCAAAAAGAAAGGATGTTTGGTTTTCCCTGCGCAGAACCAGAATGCCCGATGGTGCAACTTAGCGATGTTGGGTCGGAGAAGAAGCGAGGAAAGACAACAGATCCGGGCTGTCGGGACCGAAACTGGATCACTAGAGCCCAAAAGGCAGGGCTTGATCCCCGTTGAGGGTGGAGCCAGAAATGAAGACCAAGACCTTCCAGAATTCAGGGAAAATGCCCCGACATGTTTGATGGCTTTTCGGAGACTGCCCCCCGGATCACCAAGAAATACAAATGGAGATCTCCCTGAGCCTGGTCTGGGTTGCCTTTACCCTCGACCCCGGGCTCTGGACCCCAGGTCCCCTGACATGCGTAGCCTGGGGGCCCCCCACAACACCTAAATTAGGTAAAAAGTGTGTGAGGCCCATCATTGAAGGTTTTGGGTGACGTTGTCACCCCCAAACCCACTGAGAGGGCTGGTGCGCGGGAAAATGATGTACAAGGATGGAACTTCCCCACGCCTTGGGCTATTGATGGGAAAATTGGCGGAAAGGCCCCCCCTATTTTGGTTGAGTTCAAAATTACAAGGTTTCTTCGTTGATCCTTTTGGGCCTTGGTGACGTCGACTACAATTTCCCTTTGGGGGTGGACGTGTCTGAAAAGGCTCAGCTTCAGATGCTCGTCACAACAATATGAGCTGAAAGAAGGTTGGGAACGGCACCCTCATGGGGTGGCCACGGCCCCTCACCTTTGCCTAATGACACTCAAGTGGCCCTATTTTTGGGGGAAGACGAGCCCTTTAGCCTGACAACTACTTTATAACCTATGGGGCTAGGAACCTGGGGGGACTACCCCATCTACAATACAGGCTGTCCAGATCCGAAGTGGTGGGAACACGTTTGGATCCTGCAACCGGTTCCAATCCCGTCCACCAGAACCTCCCAGGGGCTATCGATGATTGGAAGGCCCCGTGTACTCCCACACAAACCCCTAGAAAATCGCTACCCAGTGCTCCAGAATGACTGGTTGATGTCCAAGATGCCAAAGGAAAAATGCAGCCCGGTGCCTGGGGACGGGACGGAACTTGGAGGACCCAGGTTGTGCACGCCCCAAAAGAGTTCAAAGGGAAGGGAGAAGCAGAGGAACCTGCTACGTCCTGGTGCAAAAACCCCCAAACCCTTTTTTAAATAGTCTTCACGCATCAACCCAAAGGTAGTGCTCTATTGGCAAAAGGAGGAAATCCCCTGGGGGACCCCTTTTTATTCGGGAAGGATGCGATAGTGCGCCGAGGGGCGTTTTTCCGTGCGCATCTGTCGTCTTCATGCGTTCGGGCATGCGCGGAAAGAAAGTGCTTGTGCTGGAACGTTCGCGAAAACGTGGTCTCTGTCGTGATTCATGCGTCGGGGCGGGTGGATGTTCGGGAATACTGCACCCTATTTGCTAGGCGAGACGTGCGCGATATGTCAGTGATTTTGTCAGTGATTGAATTTATTTAAACGCGGTTCTTTCGCGTTTCATGCGTGTTGTCAGTGTTTCTTCCCCCACACCACGAAAAATTGGTCAAAATTCGGGGCAAAGCCCGACAAACCCCAAATTTTTTGGGGGGCGAATTTTTTCGTGATTCGTGGTGGCGGCTGTGTGCTGACCCCTTTAAGGGTTTGATGAATCATCATATCCCACTCACATTAAAAAAAAAGAGAAAAAAGAACGTAGAGAGGAAAAGAAGAAACACGGCCCCAAACCCGGGGCCCGGGGCCCCAAAAACAGGGGAAACCAAAACAAGACAAACCCCCCCCAAGCAACCCCCACGACGACCCCCCACAGCAAAACTACAAAACCGAGAGAGGAGGACCTTTTGGGGATCCCCCCCCGGGTTTTTGGTTTGGGAATCTAATCAAAAGGAGGCAAATTTTTTTTTTGATTTCAATTTCCCTTGTAGCTTGGGTTGACCAGTTGTTAAAATTTTAAAACCCTTCGCAGCCGCCTTGGGCTTTTTGTTTCCTTGTGTGGGGGGGGAAACAACCAGGGAAAGAGGCCGTTGTTATTCCAAAGACGTGTTTTTTTTGAATCTTACAAACCCTTCAAATGGGCAAAAACGTCCCTTTTTGCCGTACCATTTTTTTCTTTTTAACTTTAAGGTCGGTTAAAGTTGTCCAAGAAAAAAAAAAACGATATTTTTGGTTTTTGTTTCCTTTTTGACAGAAACAGGTTTTTTGGGACCATACTTTCTTATTCTCAAACCTTTAAATGTTGCAAAAACATGACCTCATTTTGTTTTATACTTTGACCGTTTTGGTTTCCAAAGGGGGTTTTAAGTGTTGGCATGTTGAGAATGCCAAAGCTAAAAACTTCTTTTTTCATATTGTCCTTTAAAACTGAAGGAGTCCCCCTTGGGGAAGCAAATCTGAAATATTTTTTTTTAAAATAAAGTTTAAAATTAAAAGCTTTTTCAAGCCTTGGGAAAACTTAATTTTTCTTTTTGGGGGCACGCCCCAAAAGAACCCCAAGATAGCAAGGCTTGAAACAAGCTTTTAGATTTTTAAAACTTATTTTAAAAAATTTTTTTAACTATTTATAGATAGATAGATAGATAGATAGTGATAGATAGATGTAGACATGTGGTTAAACGCCCTAAACAATTTAAAGTGTAACCCTTATTTCTTATCTATCTATCTATTTTTTTTCTCTCTCTCTCCTCTCTCTCTTTTCCCCTTTATATATTTTTATATATATATATTTATATTATATATTTTTAAAATTTTTAAATTTGTTTGGGGGTGGGGGTGTGTGTTGTGTGTGTGTGTTTTTGTTGTGGGGTGGGTGTGTGTGTGTGTGGCTTATTTCGATGGCTTAGAGCTTTAAAAAAGGTATATCTCCGATTACACTTTTATTTTTTTTCCATAAAGTAAGCTTAAAAAAATGTCGCCTTTGTGCCTATCTTTTTATTTTATTTTTTTTCTTTAATATTGAAAATTTTTGAAAATATTTGGTTTTTTGCATTGTTAAATTTTCGTTTTAGGGGCCAAAACGATATATCTGAATATACGTTTAATGTTCTTGCCATAAAAAAGTATGTTTTTGCACATTTTTTAGTTTTTGGGAAAATATGTTAGAGTAAAAAGTAAACATCTACAGCAAAAGGTTTGGGCGCAAAAATTTCACTGCCCCAAAATATGTGAAAATAATCTCTACATAAAGAAAAAGAAAAAAAAAAAAAAAAAAAATGCATGCCATTTTCCCCACAAAAAAAAAATGACGTATTGCAATTTTTTTTTCCCCCAAAATGAGTTTTTGCAAAACCTCCCATTCGCAGAATTAGAAAAACCATTGAAACCATTAGAAAACCCTTTCTTTTTTTTCCCCAACATGTGCAATCCCCAAGCTCTCGCTTTTGGGACAGAACACCAAAAAAATATTCAATGGTTGAAAGTGTACATTGGAAATACACAATACGGACCTTTCTGTGGGTCATAGGCTTTCATATCATGAGTGTGTGTATGCGCGCGCGCGCGCGTGTGTGTGTATGCGCGTGTGTGTGCGAGTGTTTGTGTATTAGTGTGTGTGTGTGTGTGTGTGTGTGTGTGGGGTGTGTGTGTGTGTGTGTGTGTGTGTGTGGTGTGTGTGTGTGCGCGCGCGCGCGAACGCGCGCGTAAGTGTGTTTCAGATCGAGAGGACCAATCTTCATCATTTTACTTTGTGCATGAGAAGCATAAAGGGCTTCTAAACGCTACTTATTCTCTGTTTATCAAATCGCCAAACGGGCATAATCTAACGTTGACGGAGGTTCAAGAATGGCTTACGCCCTTTAGAGAGGGTGGTGGGGGAGGTGGAGAGGGGGTATGGGGTGTGGTGGGAAATAGGGGTGGATGTGGCGGGAAAGGAGGAGGTGGGGGCGGGAGGGGGAAAGAGAGGCAGGCCTATCCGCTCTCTGCAACGGCGACGGTGACTTCAAAGACGGCTCACTCGCCTGGAGGAGAGTGACGAGGGAGGGAGGAGGGAGGAAGTGACGTAGTGGTGGGAGACAAGGATGGATGTTATGGGGTTGGGGGCGGGAGGGGAAAGCAATGACGTTCTTCGTGTTTAAGGCCACCGAAAGGAACATGAGCTAAGGTTGACGGTGGGTTCAGCGATGCTTACCCACTTTTGGAAGGGGGGGGGGGGAGGAGGAACTGTGGGTGTGATGGCAGGTAAGGTGGAAGGGTAAGCACAGGTAGGCTGCGGATGGGTGTATTGTGACTGGGGGAGGGATCGTTTCTGGTGCTTCCCTACCTTTCTTACAGACAGACCCCCACACACACACACACACACCACACACACACAAAACCACACACAGCATGTGTGCAAGCGTTTATATATATATATATATATATATAATTATATATATATGCATGCATGTATGTATATAAATATGCATATATACATACATGTATAAAAAGGTTTATGTATATGTACACACACCAGAGACAAAAGATCAAAATTTAAACCTGTGACCCCTTTTGGGCACTGAGGACTTGAAACAAAATAAACAAATGAAATGAAACACATCAAACTTCAAAAATTTTCCCGATAATTAACACACTGGAAAAAACCAATTT
>JAFLJL010018983.1:21226-31712 GCA_018398815.1 Conus ventricosus | reverse complement strand
TGTTATTCCAGTGCAAGAAGCGCTGGCTCACGTCACAGGTTGTCACCCCAAACAGAGCTCAAAGGAGGAGAAGCAGAGGACCTGCTACGTCACTGTGCAACTCTCCAACTCTTTCAATAGTCTTCACAGCATCAACCAACGTGTAGTGCTCTGGATTGGCAAAAGGAGGAAATCCCGTGGGGGACCGCTTTTTATATGCGCGGAACGGATGCGATAGTGACGCCGAGGGTGCGTGTTCCGTGCGCGATCTGTCAGTCATTCATGCGTCGGGCATGCGCGGAAAGAAAGTGCTTGTGCGTGGAACGTTCGCGAAGCGTGCGTCTCTGTCAGTGATTCATGCGTCGGCGTGCGTAGGATGTTCGTGGAATACTGCACCGTATTTGCTAGGATGCGTAGACGTGCGCGATATGTCAGTGATTCGTCAGTGATTGTAAGTGATTAATGCGCGGTTCATGCGCGATTCATGCGTGATTCGTCAGTGATTTCTTCCCCCGACACCACGAAAAATTGGTCAATATCTCGGCGCACAAGCCCGCACAAACCCAATTTGTGCGCGATTTGTCAGTGATTCGTGCGTGGTCGGCTGTGTGACTGACCCTTAAGGTTATGACTGACATCATCATCATCATCATCATCATCATCATCTGAAGAAGAAGAAGAAGAAGAAGAAGAAGCAGTAGTAGCAGAAGAAGAAGAAGATTAATGCAGACTAGTGCATCAACTCTGTCAGGCTCGGCGTTCACACACGAACAAACAGGCAAACGTTCAAACATTTATAGATCAAACCACCATCTGCCAGAGTCAACGCGTCGGCAACTTTGTTTTACTGACGTCTGCTAGCTTGTTAGCATAAACATACAAAACACGAGAGAGGAGGACCTTGAGGTTATTCCATAGACGGGTTTTGGGTTCGGACATCTAACCTCGAAATCGGACGCTGACAATTTTTTTTTTGTATTGCAGACGTCCAGTTTGTTAGCATTGTTTGACTCAGTTGTTAATCTATTTAACCCTTCGACAGCCGCCTGTGGGCAAATCTTGTCTTCCTTGTGATGGATGGGGCAGACAGATCCTGGCAGGTGACAAGATGCTGTCCGTCCTGTCCTCATTCACAGAAGACAGTGTAAATTCACTCACTTGAAGTCATCACACCTTCAAAGTGCGCGCAAAGTACAGCTACCCTTCTTCTGACCAGTACACATTAATTTGCTTTCAATAACTTCAAGAGTCAGAGATTAAGGAGTTGTACCAAGAAAAGCGAAAACTGGATATTGTTGTGTGTGTGCTTCACTTTGTTGTACAGATAATCTAGGTCTATTGCTGTAGCCAATACTTCTTACCTTCTTCAGAATCCTTCGTACACTTCGTATGCAAACATGACCTCATTTTGTCAGGTACTTTGACCTGTTTTGCAGCCACCTTTACTGCAAGGGAGGATCTGCCAACAGTAGTTTGCATGTTGAGAATGCCATAGCTAATAACTTCATATATATATGAACAATATAAAAGTGTCCTTTAAAAATCTGAAGGAGCTCAACCCCTTGGGGAGCAACATCTGTTAAATATATTTTTTAAAATGAAGTGTTAAAATCTACAAGCTTGTTCAAGCCTTGCTATCTTCAGGATGTCTTTTGGGGCACGCCCCAAAAGACACCCTGAAGATAGCAAGGCTTGAAACAAGCTTGTAGATTTTAACACTTCATTTTAAAAAATATTTTTAACATATATATATAGATAGATAATAGATAGATAGATAGATAGATAGATAGATAGATCAGTGTGGTTAAAACGCCTAAAACAATTCTACAAGTGCTCAACCCCTTATATCTATATCTATCTATCTATTTCTCTCTCTCTCTCTCTCTCTCTCTCTCTCTCTCTCTCTCTCTATATATATATATTATATATATATATATATATATATATATATATATATATATATGTTGTGTGTGTGTGTGGTGTGTGTGTGTGTGTGTGTGTGTGTGTGTGTGTGTGTGTGTGTGGCTTATTCATCGATGGCTTAGAGCTAAAACGGTATATCTCCAGATATACACTTTTACTTTTTTTTTCGCATAAATGTAAGCTTAAAAAAATGATCGCCTTTGTGCCATATCTTTTTATTTATTTTATGTCTTTAATATTGAAAAAGTTGTGACTAATATTTGGTTTTTAGCATTGTTAAGATTTCACGTTTAGGTGCCAAAACGATATATCTGCACATATACTGTTTAATGTTCTTGCCATAAACATGTACTGTTTTTGCACATTGTTTTCAGTTTTCGGGAAGATATGTTAGAGTAAAAAGTAAACATCTACAGCAATGATGTTGGGCGCAAATTACACTGCCAAAATATGTGAAAGTAATCTCTACATAAAGAAAATGAAAAAAAAAAAAGAGATGCATGCCATTTTCCACACAAAAAAACTGATCGTATTGCAATTTTTTTCCCCAAAACTGAGTTATAATTGCAAAAACCTACCTCATCTCGCAGAATTAGAAAACCATTAGAAACCATTAGAAAACCATTTCTTTTTTCGCCAACATGTGCTAATCCAACGCTCTCGCTTGGGCACAGAACACCAGTAAAAAATATTCAATGGTTGAAAGTGTACATTGGAAATACACAATACGGACCTTTCTGTGGGTCATAGGCTTTCATATCATGAGTGTGTGTATGCGCGCGCGCGCGTGTGTGTGTATGCGCGTGTGTGTGCGAGTGTTTGTGTATTAGTGTGTGTGTGTGTGGTGTGTGTGTGTGTGTGTGTGTGTGTGTGTGTGTGTGTGTGTGTGTGTGGTGTGCGCGCGCGCGCGAACGCGCGCGTAAGTGTGTTTCAGATCGAGAGGACCAATCTTCATCAGTTACTTTGTGCATGAGAAGCATAAAGGGCTTCTAAACGCTACTTATTCTCTGTTTATCAAATCGCCAAACGGGCATAATCTAACGTTGACGGAGGTTCAAGAATGGCTTACGCCCTTTAGAGAGGTGTGGGGGAGGTGGAGAGGGGTATGGGTGTGGTGGGAAATAGGGGTGGATGTGGCGGGAAAGGGGAGGTGGGGGCGGGAGGGGGGAAAGAGAGGCAGGCCTATCCGCTCTCTGCAACGGCGACGGTGACTTCAAAGACGGCTCACTCGCCTGGAGGAGAGTGACGAGGGAGGGAGGAGGAGGAAGTGACGTAGTGGTGGGAGACAAGGATGGATGTTATGGGGTTGGGGGCGGGAGGGGAAAGCAATGACGTTCTTCGTGTTTAAGGCCACCGAAAGGAACATGAGCTAAGGTTGACGGTGGGTTCAGCGATGGCTTACCCACTTTGGAAGGGGGGGGGGGGGGAGGAGGAACTGTGGTGTGATGGCAGGTAAGGGTGGAAGGGTAAGCACAGGTAGGCTGCGGATGGGGTGTATTGTGACTGGGGAGGGATCGTTTCTGGGTGCTTCCCTACCTTTCTACAGACAGACACACACACACACACACACACACACACACACACACACACACACACACACACACACACACACGTGCATGTGTGCAAGCGTTTATATATATATATATATAATATATAATATATATATATATGCATGCATGTATGTATATAAATATGCATATATACATACATGTATAAAAAGGTTTATGTATATGTACACACACACAGAGACAAAAAGATTCAAAAGATTTAATCCTGTGACCCCTTTTGGGCACTGAGGACTTGAAACAAAATAAACAAATGTAAATGAAACACATCAAACTTCAAAATATTTTCCCGATAATTAACACACTGGATATAATGTTACACAACCTTACTAATTTTGAAAACTTCGCTGAGTTTAGCAACACATTTTTATTACCACAGAGCAAACGACAATAATTGAATACGGACTTTCTACATGTAAACTGTTTTGGTATACTCTTATTTCTAATATCATCATATTGGTGCATTTCATTACAAAAATGAAATTCCGTCGCCAAGGTCATTCTGGTCGCAGTCCCGATAAAATCGTTCATCATGAGGTATTCCAAATCGTCTGCCAATTTCGATCATGAGTTTATGATTACCACAGCGGAACCGAATTAGAGGGTATATCTAAACATCAGGCAACATTTCAATACATTTTTCACGCAAAACTCTGTTTTAAAAATTCCCATAAAATAAACACTTATTTTTCATTCATTCATTCATTCTCTTGCCCATGATGGGCGTAGAGGAGAGATGAGAGACACTCTCGAAGCCAGGCACCGCCATCCGCCCTGTCCTCTGCCTGTCGCATCAGCGTAGGGCCATCCATCCTGGTCCATTCTTTGATGTTGTCCATCCAGCATTTGGCTTGTCGTCCCCTTCGTCTGCCGCCCTCCAGCGTGCCCTGGAGACTGTTTTGGGCAGTGAATTGTGGCGTATGACATGCCCGAACCACGACAGCTTCCTCTTCTTGACTGTTGCCAAGAGGGTTCTTGGGGCCCGCAAGTGATGTTATTTGGCTCCTCACAAGGTCGTTTGTCTTTCGGTCTTGCCAAGAGATCCCGAGCAAGCGCCTGAAGTTAGTTAGTTAGTGTTTATAGGGTCCAGCGGACTACTAGGAGCCAAATCAGGACTTCAGCTATCATATCTGAGCCTCTTGATACAAATACCCACACTAGTATTAACACATCGCTTAAAATTTATGAGGACAAAAGCACAATTATCTGTTCAACTCCGACGACACCTGTATACATTATTAAAACACTATATTTTATAAAATAAGTGTACCTCTTTCAAAAAAGAAAAATAAGATCTACTGAAATCTCACGAAAAAGAACCGATAAATCACTGTGGAAAAGAACTTCTCTCTGATACACATCAAATCAGCACATTCTGTCAAAAAATGATTAACACTGAACAAGCTGTCACACGCAACACACCATGGGGGTCTTCCCTTCTGAATATCCAACTGTGCGTTATATAGCTGTGCCCAATATGTAACCGTGACAAAACCGATTCCTCTTTACGGTTACGTACCACCGATGGAAAGGATTAGTTAAATCTGGGCAAATTTTAAACAATTTATTATGAATTTGATTACACCATTCACTCTGCCACTGTTCACGACAATACAAACTAGATTTATGACGTAGATCAGAGTGAGGAACAAACTGCATAGGCCTCCTGGAAAGACTTGCACCGAGAGCTTGTTTGGCTGCTTTGTCCACCACTGAGTTACCATAGATTCCCATGTGGCTGGGAACCCACAAGAAAACTATATGCTTTCCCGAAGAGACAAGCTGAGTATGAATATCATGAATATCAGCCAATGTGACACTTCTCTTGTCGATAAAGCCGACAATGCCGACAATGAATCCGATAAAATAAGGAAATTATTCTGATCTGACCTGGACACCGCACTGAGGGCCAGATTTAAAGCCTTCAGTTCAGCAGTATAAACAGACGACCAGTCCCGTAATCTTAACAAAGTAGGCTCCTGAAAATTGTTATCACACACAATGGCAGCTGCAGCCCTTTCACCTTTTTTAGAACCATCAGTAAAAATCTTGATAAAATCTTATAAAGTTCACATTGCCCAAGATAAAGTTGTTTATATAGCAGCACTCGAGGTGACCTCCTTTCGAAATTGAGTTAAATATAAATTAATCTCTGGATTGCGACTTTCAAGGAGGTAAATCAGTCTGTAATGCCGTCATCAACAGCATCAAGGTCAATGCCAGCTGCCCGAAGTGGGGCAAAATACAAAATAATACCCAGTGGAGGAATCTCATTTGGCTTTAAGTCATATTTGGCTCTAAAATGCGGTTCATGACAAATCATAGGCAGGTTTTCTGGATTAGCCCTCATTTCAGGTAGTAATTCATGGAAAAGACACAACCTCCTTAGCTCCAGAGGGGTTCACCAGATTCCAACATACAAACTCTCTTTTGGAGATGTGCGAAGTGCTCCCAGGGCAATCCGCAGTCCTTGATGATGAATTGGATCAAGAGCTTTGAGGTAAGACTTCGTGCAGAACCATATACCACACACCCATAATCTAGCTTTGGTCTCACCAAAGCCCGATACAATCGCAACAAAGTTCGCTTGTCTGCACCCCAATCAGTGTGACTAATAACCTTCAAAACATTCAAACCTGACTGGCAAGATTGTTTAATGTACTTAATCTGAGGCAAAAAAGAAAGACCTGAGATCTTTTCCTATGGAAATGAATACACTCTGTCTTAGTAGCTGAAAACTTAAATCCATTTTCAGTAACCCACTGCTGAACACGATTAACACACAACTGAAGTTGACGCTCAGCTGCAGCCAAAGTTTTCCCCCTTGGCAGAGATGGAGAAGTCATCAACAAATAATGACTTATCAATTCCAGACTTTACTGACTGGACGATGTTATTAATCTTCAGATTGAACAGAAGTGGAGAAAGGATGCTACCCTGAGGGACACCCATCTCCTGCTCAAAAGGATCCGAAAAGGTCGAATGAAGTCTAACACTGTTAGACAAAAAATTAGCAATAAACATTGGTAAATTACCTTTGAAATCAAGTGCCTTCAAGTCCTGAAGAATTCCATGCTTCCATGTTGTGTCATAAGCTTTTTCTAAATCAAAAAGAATAGAAACTACATGTTCTCCATTAATCAAAGCATTCCTGATAAAAGACTCAATATCGAACCAGGTGATCAGTGGTACTACGGTTGTTCCGAAATCCACACTGGGAAACATCTAAGGCCCCCAGACATTCTAACTGCCATAACAATCGAGAATATACCATTCTCTCCATAGTTTTGCATAAGCAACTAGTGAGAGCTATAGGACGATAGTTGTTAGGATCCGAATGATCTTTCCCTGGTTTAGGAATAGGGAAACAACCGCCTCTCTCCAAGAAGGTGGAAAATACCCTGAACACCAAACATGATTAAACAGAGACAACAACACATTTAAACCCTCAGCTGGCAAATGTTGAATAAATTGATAATGAATGTCATCTGGTCCAGGAGCTGAGTTGTTGGCTTTCAAAATGGTGTCCTTTAACTCATCCATGCTGAAACGCCGTTGTAATCCTCAGAACTTCTGGGTCGAAGGAACAAGATTTTGACTCCGCTGATCTTTTGATGCGCTGGAATTCCTTGCAATAATGATCAGCTGACGAATGTGATGGATAGTAACAGCTAACAAGTTAGCAACCTCCTTTTTATCAGTAATAATCGATCCATTTACTTGCAAACATTTATAACTGATGTAGCCGACTTTCCCTTAGTCTTACGGATTAGTTTCCAAACTTCCTTGAATTGACCTTAAAGGACAGATTTGAACAAAAAATTTTCCAGGATTCTTTCTTCTTAGTTTTAAAAGTATAAACCGACACTTAGCCCTACACGCTTGATGTTTAACTTTGTTCCCCACCATAGGAAACCTAGCAAAAAGTCTTTGAGCACCTTTTCTCTTACCCTTCAAAGTTTTGCACTCTTTATCATACCAAGGGTCTTAAAAATCATTTGGTTTATCACGGGACTTGGGAATAGCTTCCTTAGCACTCTCTACTATCACTTTAGTGAACTGCAAAACAGGATCATCATAACTCCGCAACAGATTCATAGGCAGTCTACTTAAAATCTGTTGCTGATAAAGACTCCAATCTGCAGAGCGAAACTTCCATGTTTCCCGAGGGGACTCCTGCATTTGCTTCATAAAATAAATAAAAATCGGAAAGTGATCACTCCCGCTTAGGTCCGTATGAACCTGCCATTCTAAGTCCAAAAATAAGAAGGGTCACAAATGGACAAATCCAAGTGAGTCAAAGAACCAGAAGGAGAACAAAAGGGCGTGAGCCTGAATTCAGAAGACAGAGATCATGATCCGATATAAAATCTTCAAGGAACTTTCCCTTGAGAATTGGTGCAGTTACTTCCCCACTGTGGAGAATGGCCATTCAAGTCACCCAATAAAAGAAATGGGCTAGGGAGCTGAGAAATTAAACCATCCAACTGACTCTTCGAAATCACAGAAGATGGAGATAGATACAAACAACATATCGTAACGACCTTGTTTAACGAGATACGAGCTGCCACTGCCTCCAGATCCGTCTGAAGTGGAATTTCTGTAAGTAGTACCGAATTATGAATATAAAGAGAAACGCCTCTCCTTGAAACGTCTGCAGAAGCTGGCTTGAGTAAGCAGGAGAAACCAGGAATCTCAGCTTCTTACTTGCAGTTAAAAGGGTTTCCTGAAGAGCAATTATCGAAGATCTATACTCTGTCAATAATAGCTCAAGGTCCCGACAATTTGCTTTAACTCCCCTTAGTTCCACTGGAGTATGTCCATGTTAGGTTGTTAAAAAGAATATCTAATCATCCCTCTTCTCCAGAAACTTCACTGTCCACCAAAGAACTAAAACGGTTCTTCAAGACAAGATCATAAGCCGATGCTCCTGATAAATTTCTAAGTTGTTTGTTGCCATGCTTGGAATTTGCTCTTACTGGACTGAAACCTGCTGCACCAAATACCTGACTTCGAGATTTTCCCCTAGGAGGGTCTGGATGTCCGAAAAGGACGCTCCTCACTGCGTGCCTGTCTCGTACTGCTGTTATTGGCCTGTGAGCGAGGGACATCTCCTTCCTCCGATCCCTCACCCCTGACCTCTGATCCACAGCACTTTGTACAACTGAAACACTTCTTCCCTCACCAGCAGGGACTGAAGCCTGTTGTAAAACTGCTGGATGGAACACTATTGCATTTCTGAGACAAAACCTCAACTGATTGTTCAAGTATGGTAAGCCGATCCAAAACCGATGACAACAATTCTGTCAATTTCTTCTCTAGAGCAGTGAATGGAGCTGCTCCCAGATCATCACCCGATGACCGGTTCGCAGAATCGTTAACCACCTTCTGTGCATAAGTAGCAGCCGAAGAGTCCTGACCTCCACTAACCTTCTAGCCTCAAGAAAGGAACATTTCCTCTCAATCTTTACTTTCTGAATCTCGCATTCCTTTTCCTAGGTATCCTAGATGATCCAGGTTGATGATGAAAAGAGTTTAAAGGTTCTGTCAACCAACTGTTTTTAAAACATCATGTCACAGTTAAGAGAGGGATCCCCGCAACCATCGATCACAAGCCCTAGTAGAAAACTTTAATAAGAATCTAGCTGAACGCCTGTTTACCTATCAATATCACAGAGAAATTATGAATAGAGAACGCAACACAGAATGGGTTAGGAGATTGCCAGCAGTCTTACGTGCCATGAACAATGAAGAAATTTAAAGCAACAGGCCTTAAACCAGTAAACGCAATCAATTAAAATAAAATTAGCATTACTGAAGACATCCAAGGTAATCAAAAACTCTTGCCGTTTGGACTAAAAGTAAGATACTTGTATGCTCCTGGAGAGGCAGAAGGTGATACTAGAATTAGAGCCACAGATCCCATATGGAGCGTAGATGTATATGAAGTTGAAAGAATTATGAAAACATCCCCTCCCGTATATTATTTAAGAGAAACTCTCTCTTCTAAAAAGCCTGCCCCTAAAAGATCCTTTGTTCGTGAAGAGCTGCAAGTTGTCCCGCCAAACACAGTGAGTTAACAAAAAAATAGTATTTATTTTTGCTAAACTTATTTTTTGTTAAACTTATTTTTTTTGGCCTATTTTGGGCTTAACTGATCATGTGTTTGTTTTTCAATGTTCTGTTTAATTGCATCAGTGTCTACCTGTCGCGAAGTAAACGTCTTTCTCCACTCTTTTTGAAGTTCAATTTTTTGTCGTCTGTAATCCTCACCATCAGCCATAAGCTTCTGAAATTCTTCGTCTGTAATGTTTTCATCCTGTAATGATTTGCTTATTCTTAATCTTAATGAACAAAGTTTTGCTGATGCTAGGGCTACAATGGCAGTGTGCTTTTGTAATTTAGGAGTTATTTTTTTTTAAACAGCACTTACAATCATAGACACAGCGCCTAAACCTAAACCAAGGCCCCCTAATGCTAAAGAGGCTGGCGCTCCAACCCCAGTAGCTAAAAGAGCAACACTAGACCCAGCACTTACGCTAGCTACAGCTGATGAGCCAGTAATTACATAAGAAAGAGTATTTAAAGCTTTAGCATATTTCTTTCTGGTAGCCCTATACTTATCCAAGTCGCTTTCTATTTCTTTTTGAAGTTCAGTTATTTGCTCTAACCTAAACTGTTGAACCTCCATTTTTAATCAAATTAATTTTGTAAAAATGTTCTTATTAATCCATCTGGTAGCACTTCACCAACAGAGTAAAACGCAATAAAATCAACATACTTAATGAAAATAAAGTCGAGTACTGTTAGTTTGTCTTTGTCAACATTCACAGTAACCTTGTCAGATGATGCAAGGGTGTTTATTTCGTCTCCGTTTTTAGTAATTTCAATAATGAGCTTAAGAGGGGCATCTAAGTTTTCAGCCTTTATTTGTACTCCCCTTGCTAACACATTTCTGGCAAACTAGAATTAGGCTCCCCAGGGTATTAATAAACAAAAATCTAGGTTAGTGCATCCCC
>JAFLJL010018983.1:7500-20226 GCA_018398815.1 Conus ventricosus | reverse complement strand
ACTTCTGCACTGACAATGTTTCAGGATGTCCTGTAAGAACTCCATCTCACTGAATACGACTTTGAGGCAGTCATCTCTCAGTGACGAGTATTCCATATAACAGTTTGTACATGATCAGAAGAGTTACTATGTAAGACCAGTCTGTCAGTCACATTCATTATTGCAACTGAATAAATAACCAACGTAACAGTACAGGGAAAACCTCTAATATTTCTAGTTTATTACACATAAGCTTTAATTTTCTGCGGAATAAATAAAACAATTTTGTCGTTTCAATCTTTGTACACGTGCCTGGTTTATTTATATAATATAATTCGATAGTTCGCATGCGCAACCAATGAAAAGACTGATAGCAATCATATAAGCCCTTTCCCTTGCCTCCGCCTCCCTCTTTCTATCCCTCCCTTATCCCCCACCCTAAATCTCTGATACAGTCATAGAGGAACTGTTTGCCTGTCGCTGTATTCTCCTTCTCTCTGTTTATTAGTTTTACATGCGAATTGTTTTTCAAGAAACTGAACACTGCATATGCTAAATACGTGGAAAACCAACTGTCATTGTGGAATAAACATCTCTGACTTTTGAACGGATGAACAAAGAAGGAAAAACAAAAATAAGAACAAAACAGAACAAAGAAAAACCCACTCTCACTCCTCTCGTGCTATAAAAAATCCAACAAATCAAACAGTGACGGAACATAAGCATGGTGATAATGATAAACTGAACCATGGGTTTCAAATATTTACAAAGAAAAAATACCAAACTTAATTATGTTCCTGTTTTTAAAGTGACTGAGAGTTCACACCCACCATGGTGTATGAAAACGAGGCTACTAAAGGCGGTGAAGATCATGCAGGCTGGATTTGTTCTTCAAGAAGCTGACTGGTCACTGTGATGATCTGTATACTGTGATAATCTATATACTGTGATAATCTATATACTGTGATAATCTATATACTGTGATGATCTAATATACTGTGATAATCTATATACTGTGATAATCCATATGATGTGATGATCTATATACTGTGATGATCCATATGATTTACTCCTGTTCTCTAGTCATAGAAACGGAGCAGAACCGCAGAGTGTCATTCTGATTTATGCGGGTTGGCATGCTATTCTATGTATTGGTATGGCCGTGTTTTTAAACACGATGTTAAAAATGGATAAGTCTGGTTAAAAAAACACACCGAGAGTGCTCAATTTTTAACCGTTCGGCAGTCTACTTTTCAAAACTTTTGATTTCTTTTCTTTTTTTGTTGTTGTACACTTTAACCAATCAAGAGAGAGAAAAAAAGACACAGGATTTATTGTTTAAACTTTTCCCTGACAACGTTTTGTTTTAGTTGAGTAAAACACAGACAATACCAAACGTGTTTTCTCATGGCATGGAAGACGATCTTCCCCATTTGGCCTTGCCCCAAAATAAGAAAGTATTCTCCAAAGTGCAGAAGGAAAGTCTGCAGCCCCAGTGATTGAGATGCAGCATAAAGGGAAGTAAGCCAGGGAAGAGGAAGAGAGGGGTACGTGTATTGAGCCTTAACGTCGTCAGCTGATCTTGTGACTATGAATCAGAAACATAGTTAAGGACGATGAGAAGATATATGGTTACATGTGTACACGCACAGGCATGCATGCACTTCTGTGTAAATGTATTCTTGTGAAAAAAAATCAGAATTGAAATTCAATCGTCCTTAAGACCAAAGGGTTTACAGGACACAAACACAAAGCAAAATAATCAAATTATCCTCTTAAAGCAGCTTAGGATGTAGAAGACTAGATTTAACTGCACAACTGCATCAACTTAGATAAATTGTAATGGTGAATGAACATGATTGAATTGTGCAGATATTTTCTTGATGAACGTCTTTCATGTGCTTTTTCCTTACACTTTACAATAATGTAAAGCAAAAAAAACCCACCACCACCACCAACAAAAACCAAACAAACAAACAACAAAAATTCCGCCTGCAGTCGTCTCGCTTTGCAACTAGACCACGAATTTCATTTTCTAATACAGTACATCTTTTTTCGATTAGTGTGTTTTTATGTCTATCTTGTTCTATAAAGCACCACTATGAATATCAAGTCTTGGTTTTCTCACTTCTGTTCTGTTCTGATAGACATTACACTGCTGGTGAAACAATTCTGATACACACACACAATTCTGATACACACACACACACACACACACACACACACACACACACACACACACACTATAATATATATAATATAAAAATATATATATATAATATATATATATATATATATATATATATATATATATATATATATATATATATATATATATATATATATATATAATCAGAGTTAAAAAGCCACTCAGAATGTTAAACGTGCTCAACCAAGTAGGGAGCGACATACCAGTTTAAAATAGGATTTTAAAATGGAAAAATTAAAAACCTACAAACTTGTTTCAAGCTAAAATGCTCTCCTCAGGGTATACAATCTAGCCACGCCACCGGTATTATACAGTGTGGAGTGTGGGAATGTGAGCTCTGTGCGTGTGGCACGTGGCCTGCAGTTTTTTTGCTTTTTTTTTTTTTGGGCGCGTTCAGGGGGACGTGTTAAGGAATGGTGCATTGACAAGGATTTCCATTTATGCCTGCAATTGTTCATCATTTCTACTTTAGAGTTCAGGGATGCTAGGTGGGGTTTACATAATATCAGCCACTTTTCTGTAGTAGATAAGTTGCATTTTTTTTTAGAAATGTTGTATGGTGGTGCTCTTTTTATGTGAAATTAATTGGAATTGTGGGGTTGTTTGTTGAAAAAAACCGCGCGCGCGCGCACACACACATACACACACACACACACACACACACACACACACACACACACACACAAGGCTTCCGGTTCAACCTGGCGGCTGATCTCTCCATGGACTAAATCAGTCGTAGCAGAAGACCTATCATGGGCAGGACAAGATACAAAAGGAAGCATGATAAGAAAGGAAATGCCTGCGTAAGGTCAACTAGAGAACCATCGGAACCTTCTACAGAACCAGAGCTATGTGCATCGATTGTTACATCGACTGTTAGATCTGAAGGGGAGCAGTGCAGGCAAAACTCCACTAGGCCTAACGGCCGCAGCTTGAAATGTATGGAATGTTTAGATCTAATTCCCTGGTCACACACTGGACTCCCAAGCTACATGTTATGCGTGTTTTTGAGAACTAAACGAAAGTTTATGTGTGAAAATTGTGCATCAAGTTTAACGAGTCCTGAATTGATGAAGGAAATTCAGCAAGAAAGAGGTGAGTCTGATCAACGGGATAGGCTTACGTTTAGCGCCTGTTCTACAGTTAGCAACCAGACAAAAAGGGACCTGATGAAAGACAGCACAACAACAAAATCAAACAGAGCTTCCCAAACAGAACTTATACAAATGACCGAGACTGAGAAAGAGAGTTTGATGAAAGAGATGAATGTGTCGATTTTAGATCTAAAGAACACGATCTCAAAACAAATGAACGAGCTGCAAGTGATGGTCCAGAGCGCGAACGTGGCTGCGCGGACGGCGGCGGACAGTACATCAAACGTAGTCCGGGCCCAACATGTGGCATCTGCTGCGGACGCAGCAGTTAGGCCTACCACATACTCGGACATTGTCAAGCGCGGGGCCAAAAGGTCTGCAATGAAGAGTTCTACAACATCCGATTACTCGGACATTGTCAAACGCGGGGCCAAAAGGTCTGCAATGAAGAGTTCTACAACATCCGATGACGTTAAAACGACGACGCGAATAAAAATAGAGAACTTTAGCAGCCCGCGTAGGCTAGCCACCGGCGTCCTTAGGGAATCCCCTTTTTCTCTCATAGAGGCGATGTGCGCATGCGCAACCTTGCCAAGCAAGGCCGCCGCCGGCTGAGCGCGTCGTTCAATCGGGTTTTAACGCCGCTCGTGGAAGCGATCTTTACGAGCCCAATTGTCTGCTTTATAATCGGTAAGTACTTCCAATTTGTTAACAAAACATTAGTCTACACATTTCCTGTTGTATTACACGGTATGTCACGGTGCTAAAAGCCCAAAAGAATCACTACAAAGTAAAATGTAAGCTGAATCGATTCGACAACAAAATTGGCGGAACGTTTGGCCTAGACTCAGAGTCAGTCGTTTATTTGTCATAGAAAACCCAAGGAGGCCTATGAAGCCTCCTAAACCTTGGTTGTTTTGAATCTGTAAATTTTTGTTTACTCCAGTAGAACAACAACATGATACTCCATGTGGAATTATTTGTAGTCCACGTGAAATGTGTCAGTGCATACGAGCACATTTGTTGATCTAGATCTAGATGACAACTGTCAGGTCCATGTTTACATGGCAATCAGCAGCTGGATTAAAACTCGTGTGTGTTTGTGTGTGTGTGTGTATGATTTACTAGTTTTTTTTCCATTAGCCCCATCAAGTATCTATAGGACTAAGTGGCAAGAGAAGTTATTCCTTGTGTTCTTGTTTATTTGTGTGTGTGTGTGTGTGTGTGTGTGTGTGTGTTTGTGTGTGTATACAGGGGACGCCACTCTTCCAAAGTACAGCAGACGATCCCGGACGCTGCTAACACGCCAACATAGAACAGCGGGGCTGTAGGGCGGAAGCCGTGTTTGACGTCACGCGACGAAGACGCCGATTGAACGAAAGTCGCCGCTAAAGTTCTCTAATGACGCGAGGGGGGTGGATAAGGGAAAAGAACATTCAGAAAAAGACAAAATTAACCCCTTACATGCTACAAGCAAACAAAGAAATAAAGATCAACAGCAAAAACACGAACTTTCTTCACATCCATTGCAATCTAGAGGTTCCACAGATTTACCCGAAGTTGTTGTATTGCACGACTCGGTGCTAAACGGTATATCCGCTCAAAGACTGGGTGCAGCTTATGGACTGTATATCAAGAAAAAGAAAACGACCACCATTGATCAATGCAAGAAGGCTTTACTGTCTGACTCTATCGACAATGCAGACGTATTTGTGCTTCATGTTGGGGTAAATGATCTCAAAGACACATCTGATCCAAAAGAAAAGGCATCAACTTAGTGAACGAATTACAAAAGCATTATCCTCGAACTCGAATAGTTGTTAGCAAGGTCGCCCCAACTAGGATAAAAAAGCTAAACATCAAAAGAGAAATCTTTAATGATGAAATACATTGTAATCTTTCCGGTCAAAAAAACCGTGTCGTTCGTGTCCCACGAAAACATCACCAACAACACTCAGTACATGTGGGACTTAATCCATCCCTCAGAAAGGGGTCTCAGCGTGTTTGCAGGCAACCTTGGTCGTCATCTTCATTACATGTACTGGAGAAAGCAAAGACAACCCGGTCATCGCTACAGCTCTCGTCGTCCCAGGGACAACCCACCCCGTCCACATCAACAGGGCAGGAGGAACTCTTTCTTGCTGCGCAGGGAACATCAGGGACGAGATTACCTGTACAATTACCGAGCCCAGTGAAAGTCTTCTGTCTACGTATTTCTGTTGGATTGTTATAAGGCTGCCATTTTCAAAGTTGCACATGATTGTATTTAGCATTATTAGTCATTATCCTGTTGAAAGATTTTAGGTATTTCCATACTGAATTTCAGTTTTTGGTGTTTGCGAAGTGTCTTTTTTCATTTTAATAGACTATTACTGTGCTTTTGCTTTATTTGCAATTTTCTTATGTTTCTTTATTATTGTTCTTTATGACTGTTTGATGGAAAAAAAGAAAAACATTAGTATCCTACAGTGGAATTGCCGTTCAATCACTACCAGTATAATACACCTTCAACAACATCTTGAGAACAACACTTATATGGTCATCATCCTTCAATCTCTAAATGTGATAAAGAAGGACTTGCCACGATTGGACCATTTCTTCTATCCACCAGTGTGCCAAGAAAGTGATTGTGCTGCGAAAACTTCTGTAGCCGTTTATATTAATGACCAGTTATTTTACCATCCAATCCAATCGCCTGTACCAAATGACACAACAGACTTGTTTTCCTGTGCAGCGTGTGTCCGATTCAACAAATCGTTAGTTTTGAACATTGTTTCAGTGTATTTCCCAAAAGGTATTATTGATTGCAATTCTGACTGGCTACGTTCGTTAAATACTACAAATGATAAATGGTTAATAGCGGGGGACTTTAATGAACATGCCCCCTTTTGGGATCTATCTTGCATCAAAGTAGCCTCTAATCGCTTGGTGGAGAATATTTCAGATTCTCCACTTTTTCTTTTAAATGACGGAAGTGTTACAAGACTGCCTGATGTTCCCAGCCACAAACCATCAGCAATTGATCTGACTCTAATCTCTCCAAAGTTAGTTCCTAGCTGCAAGTGGCAATTACACGATAACACTTTGGGAAGTGATCATATTCCTATTATCCTTACTTTTAGAGGATTTGAAGTTAAGCAAAATGATGTAAAGGATAAAATTCCTAAATTTGATTATAAACGAGCTGACTGGGCCAAATTTGAATCTGTTATAAGGTCTTACGATGTTAGTTCTTTTGATAAATCAGACATTGAATCTATGTATACTCATTTTACAGAGGCACTTTTAAATGCTGCAGGCACAGCAATTCCCAAAATTAATGTGTCAAACTCTTCGAAACATGTTGGTAAAGTATGGTGGACAGATTCATGTAAAAATGCTGTAGACAAAAACAAGAACACCTTTAAATCGTATGCTAAAGTTAAAAAAGTGAAAGGCAGTGTTCATGTCAAATCTGCTAAAAACCAAAGAAACAGAGTTATAGAAAGTGCTAAAAGCAACTATTGGTCAACGTTTTGTTTTAATGAAATAAGTGACCATAAAGATAAAAGTAAAATTTGGAAAAATATCCATGAAATGAAAAATGGGTTCATCTACCAGAATATCCAGTTATTCTAGGTGATGAACAATTTCCTTCAGAATATCAAAAAGCTGAGGCATTTGCTGACACCTTTGTAAAGAATAGCTCTTACAATAGTCTATCAGACAAATACAGAACTTTAAGGGAAAATCAATCACAAAATAACATATACAATGATCCTGAGAAAAATAATGATCACTACTTGAATGCTGAAATTACTTTTCAAGAATTACTGTCTGCTATCTGTTCATTACCTAAGACCAAGAAAACTTCTGTTTGTCTGGATGCCATTTCCAATGAGTTGATAAAACATCTTCCAGAAAACTTTTTGTTATTTTTACACGGAATTATTAGTAAATGCTGGATTGAAGGTAACATCCCATCCATATGGAGAGATTCAATATAGTCCCTATTCTAAAGCAGGGCAAACCAGTACACGATGTAAATAGTTATAGACCTATCTCTCTGACATCTCATGTATGCAAATTAATGGAGCAAATTGTTTTAAATCGATTGTCTTATCATTGCGAAAAATGTGGGATTATCCCTGTAAACCAAGGAGGCTTTAGAAAAGGCAGATCAACCATTGATCATTTAGTGAAATTAACAACTCAAATCAAACATCAATTTGTCAAAAGACAAAATGTTCTTGCCACATTCTTTGATATAAATAAGGCATACGATCAGGTTTGGCATGAATGATTACTATGCAAGTTAAAAACGGTTGGGCTTTCTGGTCATATCTTTGACAATGTTAAAACATTCTTGGCCAACAGAAGTATCCAAACAAGAATTGGTCACATTTATTCCACTAAAAGATTCGTTGATATGGGTATCCCTCAAGGCTCTGTAATTGCTCCTATCCTATTTAATATCCTAACCTACGATTTACCAATATCTATTTCCAAAAAAAGTAACTTTATTCAGTATGCCGATGATATCTGTTTGTGGATGAATGTTACTTTAAAAAAGAAAACATCAAAAAGGTCTATAAATTTTATAAAAAGAGCATATCAATATGATCTAGACAATATTGCCATGTTTATGTCAGAAAATGGTTTAAGCTTATCACCTCAAAAATCTCACATGATGCTATTTGATGCAAGTGGATCTGTTCACAATGCCCCAGAATTCAAAGTTAATAACATCACACTTAAATACGCTTCAAATATTAAATTCCTTGGTGTTTATATAACGTCTAAGCTCTCTTGGAGCCTGCGTTTAGAACATGCTGTAAATCAAGCAAGAAAGTCATTGAACCTTCTGAAAGTCATAAGCAAACAAAGCTGGGGTCAAAACACAAAGACATTAATTCATTTGTCCTCTGCTCTAGTTAGGTCTAAATTGTCGTATGCACAAGAGGTATTCTTTAGTGCTCCAAAATATTTATTGAAAAAACTGCAGAGCATAGATTGTAAAGCATATAGAATAGCCCTTGGTGTTCCATTTCATGGTTCCATCATAGGATCTTACCATGAGGCAGGTGTATTGCCTCTTGATGATCAGCGAAAACTAGCCTGTGCTAAATACATTTTAAGATGCTCTACCATTCAAAATTCAAACCAAATGGAACTTGAAATTAGGTCCGATATTCATTTTCCTAAGCGTGCAAAACGTATCCGATCTAATAAAACTATTTTTACATTTTCTTCTAAACTATGACAAAATTAAACACTAATCAAAAGAAATTAGCTGTGCGTTTCCCAATAAGTCCCATCCCAAACTGGGAGCTTTTTAAGGCTAAGTTTGATTATAACTATACACAGTTGTCCAAATTGATAACATCAATGTACTTGCATATGAAGCTAGATCCCACATGAATGATTTTATCCCAATCATCTAAAAATTTTCACTGATGGTTCTTTATTAGACAATCAGGCAGGCTGTGGTTTTGTCATCCCCACTTTAAAAATTGAGAAATCTTTTTATCTTGGTAAGGACTTCTCCATTTTCACAGCTGAATTAATAGCAATTTTAATGGCTGTTCAGTATGTCATTGATACACCATGCAATTTTTATGGTGAACTCTTTTGTGTAGACTCTAAATCAGTTCTCCAAGCTTTAGAATCAACAAATCCGAAAATCCGGGCTGAAATAATCACAGAAATTAAAGTACTTATTCATGTTTTCATATCAAAGGGCATCGCAGTTGATTTTTGTTGGATCCCATCTCATTGTTCAATATCTGGAAATGAATGGGCAGATCGTACTGCTCGAGCAGGTGCAAAAAAACTTTTAAATCCAAGGATATTCCCATTCTTTTGAGTTTACAAGAAGGCTAGTCTCTATTACAAAAAGCTTCTTTTGAAAATTTTGAAAAGGTATATAAAGACTACATGCTTCCCAAAGTACATAAGCCTAATTCTTCAATAAAGTGTTGTTTAAACGCTCGATCACAATTAAAAAACAACAAACTCAATAATAAATTATACATTTTACCAAAAAAATGTCGATAAACACCCAAAACACCGCAAAAAAAAATTGTTTCACTGTTTTACAGACTTAGGTTAAACGCTTTCAAAACCAAGTTCACAAAAAACATCCAGTGTGTATGTGGGGCTGTTGATAGTTGTACAACAACACATATTTTGTACTTTTGTCCTTATTTTGAATCAGCTCTATCAAAATTCAGAAAAGATGAATCTAAATGCATTTTCCAAGAACCTGTATTTCTTTTGAACTTTGTTCAGAACTTAATGATAAGTCCAGTCGGCTCGTTTTATGATTTCTGCGTATTTTAGACTTTTGTTTTGACTATTGCAGTTTGATTTGTTAATGTTGCTTTTTTCGAAGGATTGTTCTTATGTAGTATTTCCCTAATATTTAACACACACACAGGCGCACAGACACACGCGCACATACACACACACACAACACAACACACACACACACACACACACACCACACACACACACACACACACATATATAAAACGAGGGTGACAAACGGAAAACTTGCAACTGCACAATCAAAGGGCAATGCCCTCTGAACAACCAATGTCTCTCTGATAACATCGTATACCAAGCCACTGTGACAACGAAAAGCAGCAAAGAGACATACATAGGGATTACAGAAAACAAATTCAAAGCTAGGTACGCCAATCACAAGCAATCTTTCAAGTATGAAAAAATACAAACACCAACAGAATTAAGTAAACATATATGGGATCTTAAGAAACAAATCAGATTTTAACATCACATGGAAAATAATTAGGAAAGCAGCAGCATATAATAATAGCACAAAGAGATGTAATTTGTGCACAACAGAAAGTGGATGATTCTGTGCAAACCTAGTATGGCAACATGAACACAAGAGTTGAAATCGTAGACAGTTGCAGGCACAAAAGGAAATTTTTATCAACAAGTATAAAATAGCAACCCTAGATAGGACCCCCCTCCCCCCCTCATACAGTATACTCAATAAAGAAAACCTTACAACCTTAACGGGGCCCCCCCCCCTTGCACAACACGTGCAACACAACCCAACTGAACCACAGTTCACAACCCAAAACACATATATATGATTGAGGTCAGTAGTAGGGGAATGGCACGGGATCTGAAGAGAGAAGGACCTCGAAACAAGCCTGTCATCCCGGTTTTTAAAATTTGCTTTTAATCATTATTTTAGCTGCTCCCGCATGGTTGAGCACTTTTTCAAAAAAAAGCCGGAAAATATATTACCAGCTAGAGAAACAGCTCCACACGTCGAGCACTTTAAACCTGGCTAGCACTTTTTTGAAAAAAAATGGAGAAAGTAAATTTTAACCTATCAACCAAGATATCCCCTAATGCTACACCAGAGAGCTACATAAAAAGGCTAATTGAACAAACAGAAAAATTTGTACGCAATCTAAGATGGAGGGCTTTTTTACCTTAACCCTAAAAGCACAGCAGGAAAAGACAGAAACATATGGAATCAACTCATGGAGATCTCCACCAGTTATTGAAAGAGATGAGGAGTTTTGAGGAAAGATTAAAAGCATGATTTCCACCATCAAATTTAGGAAAATAAACAACAACTTCCAAAAATCTCTGAGCTGCAATATAAAAGATTAACGCATGATAAAAGAATATTTGTTAAAGCAGACAAAACTAGTAACTTTACAAAATGGAAGTAAAAGATTACGAGCAGCTCCTCAGTAAAAACATCCAAAAGAACTACAAGAAAGCTGAAGAGGAAACATGTACCATCATCAGAGAAGAAGAAAAAAAACTGGTGGAGCGCATAGAACTAAGTGACAGGATAGAAACCACGGCAAAAAGAGAAGCGTTTATAACACTCAAGAATCATAAACCTAATTTCCAAAACAACCCCTCATGTAGACTGATCAACCCCACAAAGTCTGAACTAGGAAGAGTAAGTAAGCAGATTCTAGAAAAAATAGTAGCTGACGCCAAATCAAATCTTGAACTGAACCTTTGGAAAATACTAATGAGGTGGTGCAATGGTTCCAAAAATTAAACAAACAAAACAGAACAACCTTTATCGCATTCGACATTGTGGATTTTTATCCATCCATCAATGAAGAACTGCTCAGGAAAGCTTTGGAATTCACTACCAAATACACTGAGATATCAAATTCGAATTTGGGAAATATATTCCACACAAAAAAAACACTGTTGTATAATAAAAGGAGCCTTACATGAAAAAAGCAGATTTAATCCACTTTTGACGTTACAATGGGTTCATTCGATGGTGCAGAAACATGTGAGAGAGTGGGCCTGTTGCTATTGTCAAAATGCACAAACTACTTGGGCATAAAGTTGGGCTGTACAGAGATGACGGATTGGCGGCACTGGACAATACACCTAGAGAGGTGAGAATAAAAAGAAAAGAACTGTGTAAGTTGTTCCAAAACCACAACTTAAAAATTACAATAGAAGCCAACAAAAAATAGTCAACTACTTGGATGTAACACTAGATTTAAACAAAAACCAATACAGACCATACAAAAAAACCCAATGATACACCATTATATGTAAATTCCATGAGTAACCACCCACCAACAATCATAAAAACTATACCACAAGGGATAAACAAGAGGTTATCCAACCTTTCCTGCAATGAAGAAATATTCAACGATGCAGCAACAGACTACCAAGAAGCACTGTTGAAAAGTGGATACAACTACAAGTTGAAATATGAACCTGAAAGTACCACTGGAAGCAGGAAGAAAAACAGAAAGAGAAAAAATAACCTGGTATAACCCACCATATGATGGTAGAGTGAAAACCAACATTGGCAAAGAATTCTTCAAAATATTAACAGAATCGTTCCAGAAAGACCATAAACTTTTCAAAATATTCAATAGGAACACTATCAAACTATCTTATTCTTGTATGCCAAATCTTAAAAAAAATAATTGATGCTTCAAACAAAAAGAAAACCAACGTCAAAAACGAGGGTGACAAACGGAAAACTTGCAACTGCACAATCAAAGGGCAATGCCCTCTGAACAACCAATGTCTCTCTGATAACATCGTATACCAAGCCACTGTGACAACGAAAAGCAGCAAAGAGACATACATAGGGATTACAGAAAACAAATTCAAAGCTAGGTACGCCAATCACAAGCAATCTTTCAAGTATGAAAAATACAAACACCAAACAGAATTAAGTAAACATATATCGGATCTTAAGAAAACAAATACAGATTTTAACATCACATGGAAAATAATTAGGAAAGCAGCAGCATATAATAATAGCACAAGAGATGTAATTTGTGCACAACAGAAAAGTGGATGATTCTGTGCAAACCTAGTATGGCAACACTGAACACAAGAGTTGAAATCGTAGACAGTTGCAGGCACAAAAGGAAATTTTTATCAACAAGTATAAAATAGCAACCTTGATAGGACCCCCCT
>JAFLJL010018983.1:0-2500 GCA_018398815.1 Conus ventricosus | reverse complement strand
GGAGACTGACTCCCAGGATCACCAAGAAGACTACAAACTGGAGATCTCCCCTAGAGCCTGGTCTGAAGGTTGCCATTACCCTTCGACACCTGGCATCTGGATCCAGGTACCATGACATGCAGTATGCCTGGAGGGTCCCCCACAACACCATAAGCATTATGGTCAGAGAAGTGTGTGAGGCCATCATTGAAGAGTATCTGGATGAGCAGTTGTCACCTCCAACCACTGAGCAGGGCTGGCTGCAGCTGGCAAATGACTGGTACGAGAGATGGAACTTCCCCACGTCCTTGGTGCTATTGATGGGAAACATGTGGCGTGCAAGGCTCCCCTAATTCTGGATCTGAGTTCTACAATTACAAAGGCTTCTTCAGTGTGATCCTGTTGGCCTTGGTGACGTCTGACTACAAGTTCCTGTGGGTGGACGTGTCCCGCAAATGGCTCAGCTTCAGATGCTCAGATCTACAACAATAGTGAGCTGAAAGAAGGTCTGGAGAACGGCACCATCATGGGGTGGCCACGGCCGTCACCTTTGCCTAATGACACTCAAGATGTGCCCTATTTTCTGGTGGGAGACGATGCCTTCAGCCTGACAACCTACTTGATGAAGCCATATGGAGCTAGGAACCTGGAGAGGGACTACCGCATCTACAACTACAGGCTGTCCAGATCCAGAAGAGTGGTGGAGAACACGTTTGGCATCCTGGCGAACCGGTTCCAAGTCCTGCTGACCACCATGAACCATCACCATGGGACTATCAGAGTGATTGTGAAGGCCTGTGTACTCCTACACAACATCATGAGAAGTCGCTACCCAGTGCTCCAGAATCGACTGGTTGATGTCCAAGATGCCAATGGAAACATGCAGCCTGGTGCCTGGCGACAGGGACGGAACTTGGAGGACACCAGGTTTGTGCACGCCCCAAACAGAGCTTCAAAGGAAGGGAAGAAGCAGAGGAACCTGCTACGTCACTGGTGCAACTCTCCAACTCTTTTTCAAATAGTCTTCACAGCATCAACCAACGTGTAGTGCTCTGGATTGGCAAAAGAGGAAATCCCGGGGGGACCGCTTTTTATATGCGCGGAACGGATGCGATAGTGACGCCGAGGGTGCGTGTTCCGTGCGCGATCTGTCAGTCATTCATGCGTCGGGCATGCGCGGAAAGAAAGTGCTTGTGCGTGGAACGTTCGCGAAGCGTGCGTCTCTGTCAGTGATTCATGCGTCGGGCGTGCGTAGGATGTTCGTGGAATACTGCACCGTATTTGCTAGGATGCGTAGACGTGCGCGATATGTCAGTGATTCGTCAGTGATTGTAAGTGATAATGCGCGGTTCATGCGCGATTCATGCGTGATTCGTCAGTGATTTCTTCCCCCGACACCACGAAAAATTGGTCAATATCTCGGCGCACAAGCCCGCACAAACCCAATTTGTGCGCGATTTGTCAGTGATTCGTGCGTGGTCGGCTGTGTGACTGACCCTTAAGGTTATGACTGACATCATCATCATCATCATCATCATCATCATCTGAAGAAGAAGAAGAAGAAGAAGAAGAAGCAGTAGTAGCAGAAGAAGAAGAAGATTAATGCAGACTAGTGCATCAACTCTGTCAGGCTCGGCGTTCACACACGAACAAACAGGCAAACGTTCAAACATTTATAGATCAAACCACCATCTGCCAGAGTCAACGCGTCGGCAACTTTGTTTTACTGACGTCTGCTAGCTTGTTAGCATAAACATACAAAACACGAGAGAGGAGGACCTTGAGGTTATTCCATAGACGGGTTTTGGGTTCGGACATCTAACCTCGAAATCGGACGCTGACAATTTTTTTTTTTGTATTGCAGACGTCCAGTTTGTTAGCATTGTGTTGACTCAGTTGTTAATCTATTTAACCCTTCGACAGCCGCCTGTGGGCAAATCTTGTCTTCCTTGTGATGGGATGGGGCAGACAGATCCTGGCAGGTGACAAGATGCTGTCCGTCCTGTCCTCATTCACAGAAGACAGTGTAAATTCACTCACTTGAAGTCATCACACCTTCAAAGTGCGCGCAAAGTACAGCTACCCTTCTTCTGACCAGTACACATTAATTTGCTTTCAATAACTTCAAAGTCAGAGATTAAGGAGTTGTACCAAGAAAAGCGAAAACTGGATATTGTTGTGTGTGTGCTTCACTTTGTTGTACAGATAATCTAGGTCTATTGCTGTAGCCAATACTTCTTACCTTCTTCAGAATCCTTCGTACACTTCGTATGCAAACATGACCTCATTTTGTCAGGTACTTTGACCTGTTTTGCAGCCACCTTTACTGCAAGGGAGGATCTGCCAACAGTAGTTTGCATGTTGAGAATGCCATAGCTAATAACTTCATATATATATGAACAATATAAAAGTGTCCTTTAAAAATCTGAAGGAGCTCAACCCCTTGGGAGCAACATCTGTTAAATATATTTTTTAAAATGAAGTGTTAAAATCTACAAGCTTGTTTCAAGCCTTGCTATCT
>JAFLJL010018982.1:0-11708 GCA_018398815.1 Conus ventricosus | reverse complement strand
AAGGGAAAGAAACCCGGGGCCTACCTAAAAATGAAAAGTTGAAAAGAAACTACATAGACCTATTGAGAAAGTTAAAGATTTTGAAAAAGGGGTGAAAAAGGAAATGAAAGGATACACGGGACCGGAACAGTAAGAGAAATCAAGAAAAGCAAAGAAGCCCACAGACAGCACCCTAGTGGTCACGGGCCCCTCCCGTGAAACTGAGACGGAAAAAAATCACTGCACAATATACACCACACTACAGTAATAATACAAAATACTAAACAATCAATCAATAAATGCACATTCACCCAAACTCAAAGAAATCTCGCACCACACCCAAAAAAAAATAATCAAAAGATAAAGATGTTTAATTTGGGCAGACGTAATCAACTCCACCACCTACACTATTACGTGACGGAGGAGAAGTTGATCCCACACTCTGAGGGCAAGGGAAAAATCAAACTGAAACAATAGAAAAGCGAAAGAAATAGATATTTATGAGAAGGGAAAGACTATTGACTCCCCAACGCCATGTCCCCCTGCTAAACGCAGGAAGGGGTTTTGGGCTACCCATCCTGGAAAGGGGACAAAATTCTAATCCTCTAGGGAAGGACAACGACTCCTCAACGCCCTGCCCCCTTGCTGCCGGGTTCGAGCAAGAGGAGGTTGAGGCAAACGGTCCTGAGGTGGGGAAGGGTCAAAAAGAAATCCTACCAAAAAAAAAAACCCTTAACGGAGTAGGGGAAACCAAAGAATGTCAACCACCCTAAACACATATATAAATAGCAAAAAACCCACAACAAATGCAAATATTATACACAATAAATAATCAACTAATTTTTTTTTTTTTTTCCTTCCCTCAAACCCTTGGGGGTACAAAATAGAAATCCCGAGGTTAAAAATAAAAACCCTTTTTCCCTTTTTTTTTTTCTTCCTCAAACCCTTGGGGGTACAAATATAAATTTTTTTTTTTAAAACCCCCAAAGGGGCACAAATAGAAATCTTTCCTCTTTTTTTTTCCCGGGGAAACAAACGGCAGCTACGCCGGTGAAACTGGAGTCGGGTCACCACTGTCACACTGTCACTTTGCATATCCGCATTCCATGACACATTTACTCCATACGCACACGCAATCTTTCCAAAATCAACCAAAAGGTGCACTACCGAATGTTTTTCTCCCCCCCTCTCCTTCAGGGAAAAACATTTACTAAATCACATCAACCACTTGTAAACAGATTTTAAAACCTGTATCTCCCCTCCACACTGAGAGACAAATAAATCTGCACACATGTATCTCCCTCACACCGAGAGAAAAATCAATCTTCACACATGTATCCTCTTTACACTGAAGAAAAAAATAGTCTTCACACATGTATCTCTCTTTTACCCTGAGAGAAAAAAATGGCCCTTCACACATGTATCTCTCTTTAACACTGAAGATAAATAATCTAGTTCCGCTTCTATAAAGCTATGGCCTTCACATTCCGTTATCCCAAAATTCCGGACCGGGAGAATACATAACTCCCGTAATCACTGAGGACCTGCCTGCCTCAAGTAAAAGCTTCCCTGCTTTCTCAATTCCCTGCCCTCTCTGAGACAATAAAATTGCCCCCTCGAATTCTCCTGCCCCTGGAGATACGAGTCTCGACTTCTCTTTCCTCGACTTCTTCTGTCTCTTGAGAAATGACGAGCTTCAACTCCCCTCCCTGGAGTTGGAACCGGGCTGGGGCTGAACTACCGGTTTTGTTCCCCACACCATGGCCATCTTCAACCACCTCACGGGGTGAAAGATGAAGGGGGAAAGGGGCAAGGGTAAAGGTGAAGGGAAGGGCTGAAACACGAATAAGGTTCGTGTAAGAAAACCTGCTTCCCAATTCAACCTATGAATTCTTTCTCTTTTTTTTAAGTTTTCCCCCTGTAGCTTCCCCAACTATCTATCGCTCACCTGGTAATGACTGGTCAGCAGAGAGGACCACCGTCCTGACAGGTTCGAGTCTCTAAAGGCATCTGCTGGTTAAAACTGACTCTTTCCTCCCTTCTCCTAGTGAGTGCAACCCCAGTGTTCAAAACACATGACCAGCACCTTACCTTACCACCCTTTTTAAACTATCACTCAGTGGTCACTTTCAAACCCCAAAGACCACATTCGTTTCCTGAATGAGTCTACCACAATTTTTTTGGGGACGCCCGCTACACTATCAAGCCACATGAATATTCTCCTTTAGGTTGGCACGGGAAATGATTTATATCACTAACACATGTGATGGAGCGTCACATGCCTTGATGTGAGGCTACGTCACATGACACGTGGGTCAATCGGTCGTTACCATATTCAATTAGTCAGTCGGTCGTTCAGTCAGTCGTCGTAAATTTGTTTGATCGGTCCCCTCGTTTAGGGCGTTCATTCGTTCAGTTTGTTCATTCGGTCAATCATTCGTTTACAGTTTGGGCGCTTGTTTATCATTCGTTCATCCCCGTTGGTCGTTCATAGTCCCTTCGTTCAGTCGACCAGTCGGGCCTTCTGTCATTGATTTTGTTCATTCGGTCATTCATTCGTTCATTCATTTGTTCCGTCGTCGTTCGGTCATTCCATTTGCTCAGTCGGTCGTTCATGCATTCGTTCGGTCGTCATCTTTCATTGTTCAGTCGTTCATTCGTTCAAATCGGGCGTTCATTGATTCGGGCAGTCGGTCGTTCAGTCATTTATTCGTTCAGTCAGTTCCCGCCATTGGGTTTGGTCCCGTCGGTCGTTCTGTCATCGATCGTCGTTGAATCGGTCGTTGATTCGTTTCAGTCGGTTCAGTCATTGAGTCGGTCAGTCAGTTACTCAACTTGATTCGGTCATTCGGGGCCAGCGATGAGGCACAGTTGCAGGAGGGCTTTATATTTAGGGGGGAGGGGGGGGGGGGCGTGGGTGCGTCACAAGGATTGGGACACGTGGAAGGCGGGGGGGCAGAAGCCAATACAGGGTATGCCGCCGGTAGGGATACGTGGAACGCAAGAGTATGCCATGTATATAGGTAGTGTATGCAGCATACAAAATGGTAGTGGGTACAAAGGACGGGATACAGTGTATGACAAGGGCGGGAGGGAGTGGGGGTACAGCGGTTGCTGGGTGCGACATGGGTGGGGGACGGGAAGGGGGTGCAGATGCAGGCGCAATATGAGCATAGATTTCAGGCTTGACATAGATTGGGGGGGGGGGGGATAGGGGGATGAAGATCAGGGTGTAACACAGATGGGGCTACAGGGGGGTAGGTGTAGACAGTGACGTGGTAGTACGGGTGCACGGAATTCAGAGTTTGACATGGATGGTGGTAGGGGGCCGATCGGATTGCAAATCATGACATGGTATGGGGGGGGGGGGGGGGGGGGGGGGAAGCGTGTAGAATTCAGGTGTGACATGAGTGGAAACATAGCAGGCGCGGATTTCTGATCTTGACCTAAGGGGGGGGGGGGGGGGGGTGTACGCGGATTTCTGGGTGTGACATGGCCCTGGGTATGGGGCGCTCGATTGTAGAGCATGCTAAGGGTGGGAATAGGATAGGGAAAGCATACAGGGTGCGCAGATTTCAGGGCCTGAAATGGTATAGAGGGCGACGGATTTCAGGGCGTGACACGAGTTGGAGAACAGGGTGAGATTTCGGGCATGACAGGATGGGCGTACAGGGAGCGTCGATGAAGGGTGTTGTGACGCAGGTGGGCATGCTTGGGTATATGTGGCACGGATACAAGGCGTGACACGCGTGGACATATTGGTGCAGAGGGGTCGCGGATGAAGAACATGGCGTGGGTGGGCGTCTTGGGGCAGATGACGCGGAGAAAGGCGTGCAATCGATGGCGTATTGGGAAGAAGGGCGATGATAAAAGGCGCGAAATAGGTGGACGTATGGGGCAGAGAGGGCGTACATGAAGGACGTGACATGGATGGCGTATTGGGCAGAAGGGGCGCGAACGGCGTGAGATAGGTGTCTTTCTAAAGCGGAGGTTAAGGGCGCTGCAGGGGAGTGGGGGAGGCGGCAGGTGAAGGGTTCTACATGGTGGGTGTGTTATTCAGGCAAATGGGGCATGGTGAAGGCCATGACATGGTGGTCGTATTAGGGCAGAAGGGCGCAGATGAACAGCGGGACGTAGGTGTGGCGTATTGGACAGACCGCGCTTAGATGAAGGGCGTGGCGTGGCGTGGCGTGACGTGGGTGTTTTATTGAGGCAGACGAGACGTGAATGGAGGTCCGTGACATGCGTGTCTTAGAAGGCAGAGGGCGAATGAAGGGCTTGACATTGTGGGCGTATTGGGGCAAAGGGGCACAGACGAAGACGTGAAGAGTGTGTTTTATCAGGGCAGAGTGCGTGGATGCACGGCGTGACCTTGGTGCACCTATTTGGGCAGAGGGACGCAGATAAAGGGTGTGACATGGGTGTTTTATTGGGGCAGATGGACGTAAAGGCAGTGCGTGACATGCATGGGCGACCCGGAGTGGGGAACAGATGCAGTGCTTAAAATGGATAGGCATAAAAGGGGAAGGCGGGTGGGGTGGGGTGGAGGGGGAGTGGTGTGGAGGCACATGTCGAATAGGGATCGTGTATGCTAGGCATGGTATGGGTGGGTGTACCTATGGGTGCGGAAGCACAGATACATGTGACGAGGATTTGCGGGGGAAAAGGGGGAGGGGGGAGGCGAGGCGCGGGCGCAGGGTGCGATTTGTATGGGGCACGTGGGAGGAGGACGGGAAGGAGCAAGTGCAGGATATGAATGTGTGGGGCACGGGGGTGTGGATGTTGGGCGTGACTTGGAAGGGTCGCAGTTGCAGTGTACGCTATAGTGGCAGGTACGGAGGACGCAGACACGGTACATTCCCGTGCCTGACCTGAATGGGGTAAGGAGAGGGTGTGTGCGAATTTTCAGGTGTAATACGGGTCTAGGTATTGGAGCGCCAGATTTTAGAGCATGATATAGGTGGGATAAGGTAGGGAAGGCATGATATGGGTGGGCGCACAGCGTGCCCACATTTCAGGATGTGATATGAGTGGGGAAGCAGGGAGTAGAGATTTCAGGGGGGGGGGGGGAGGGGGGGCGTCGATGAAGGGTGGACATGTTGGGGCAGATGTGGCGTGGATAGAAGGCGTGACACGTTTGGGCGTATTTGGTAGAGGAGTCGCAGGTGAAGACCATGGCGTGGGTGGCGTATTAGGGCAGATGTGCTGCAGATACAGTGCGTGATACGAGTGGGCATATTGGAGCAGGGGAGGGGGGATGAAGGGCGTGAAATGGACAGACGTATTGGGACAGAAGGCTGCAGATGAAGAGTGTGATATGGATAGGCGTTTTCGGCAGAAGGGGTGCAGATGAAGGACGTGATGTGGACGTCTTATTAGGGCAGAAGGGAAGTGGATGAAGTGTGTGACATGGGTATCTTACCTAAGGGGGGGGGGGGGGGGTGATGAGGGGCGGATGAAGAACGTGACATGGGGGGGGGGGGGGGGTTATTACGGCAAAGGGGGCGCCAATGTAGGGTAGAGGGGTGAGTCTGAAGGGCGTAAAATAGATGAGAGTATTGGGCAGAGGGGGACGGCAAACGACGTGACGTGGGTGGGCGTATTGGGGCGGAGGGGCACAGAGAAGGGCGTGACGTGGGTGTCTTACGGGGAGGGGGGGGAATGAGGGCGGATGAAGAACGTGAAATGGGGGTGTTTAATTACGGCAAAGGAGGGCCTATGTAGGGTAGAGGGAGTGAGGATGAAGGGCGTGAAATAGATGAGAGTATTGGGGCAGAGGGGGATCGGACTAACGACGGACGTGGGTGGGGGGGTAATGGGCGTTGGGCAGAGGGAGGCATGAATGGCGTGAACTGGGTGTCTACGGGACTGAAGGGTGGATGAATGGCGTGACATGGTGTCTCGGAAGCGTGACGTTGGCGGATGGGAATAGTTGGGCAGGAGATTGGGCAGTGAGGCGTGAGGTAGGGATGAGGGGGTTTTTATGGCAGAGGGTCCCGCGGGGACATGGAGTGGGCATGGTGGACAGATAAATTTGGGGCGAAAGGGGGGGAGGGGGCATGAGGTGGGGTGTTAATGGGGGTGAAGGGGGCGATACACGGATGTGTCATGGGTGGGCAAACTAGAGGGGGGGGGGGGGGGGGGGACAGATACAAGTGGCGCGGAATGGGGTTGCAAGCTTGTAGGATGGGAAGTGAAATGGGTGGGGTGTATCCGGGGAAGACAGCGATGCAAAGTACGCAAGGATGTGGCAAACATGGAGGGGGGGGGGAGGTAGTGGGTGGGGGGACGAGGGGGAGGGGATTGTGGAAATAAGAATGACAGGGTGGGGGGACGAGGGGTATGGGAAGTGGAAATAAGGTCGACTGGTGGGGGAACGAGGGAGGGATAGTGGAATACAGGTCATGACATGGGTGGGGGGACGAGGGGAGGGATAGTGGAAATAAGGTCATGACATGGGTGGGGGGCGAGGGATAGTGGAAAAAGGTCATGACATGGGGGGGGGGGGGGACGAGGGGAGGGATAGTGGGAAATACAGGTCATGACATGGGTGGGGGGACGAGGGGAGGGATAGTGGAAATTAAGGTCATGACTTTGGTGTTGGGGGGACGAGGTGATGGATGGGTGCAAAAATTTGGGGTCATGACATTAGGGGGGGGGGACGAGGTGCAGGGTTTAGGGGTATATGGGGTTTGCGGGGGTGGGGGGGGAGGGAAGGGGATGGGATAGGGCAAACATGGGTTTAAATGAAGTTTGGGGGTTGGGTGGCCGTCAGGTGGACATGAGAAAGGGCGCAGATAAAGGGCATGACGTTGGGAGGTATGGAATTTAAGGCTGTATGGGGGGGGGGGGGGGGGGGGGATATGTGGATATATGGGTGTGTGGATGGGGGGGAGACGAGGGAGGGTAGGGAAATCAGGTCATAGGGGCATGGTGAGGGATAGTGGGAATAAAGGTCATGACTGGGTGGGTGGGATATTGGAATAAGGTCATGACATGGGGGGGGGGCGAGGGAGGGTAGTGGAAATCGGTCTAGGGACTGTGGGTGGGGGGGACGAGGGGGGAGGGATAGTGGAATACAGGTCATGACATGGGTGGGGGAAAAGGCATGACGGGGGAGGGATAGTGGAAATAAGGTCATGACATGGGGTGGGGGACGAGGGGAGGAGGGATAGTGGAAATACAGGTCATGACATGGGTGGCGGGACGAGGGGAGGGATAGTGGAAATAAGGTCATGACATGGGTGGCGGGACGAGGGGAGGGATAGTGGGATAAGGTCATGACATGGGTGGCGGGCGAGGGGAGGGATAGTGGAAATCAGGTCATGACAGGGGGTTGGGGGACGAGGGGAGGATAGTGGAAATAAGGTCATGACATGGGTGGCGGGACGAGGGGGGGATAGTGGGAACAAGGTCATGACATGGGGGGGGGGGGGACGAGGGGAGGTGTAGTGGAAATACAGGTCATGACATGGGTGGTGGGATGAGGGGAGGGATGGTGGAAATACAGGTCATGACATGGGTGGCGGGAAGAGGGGAGGGATAGTGGAACAAGGTCATGACATGGGTGGGGGGGGGGGACGAGGGGAGGGATAGTGGAAATACAGGTCATGACATGGGTGGGGGAGTGAGGGGAGGGATAGTGGAAATACAGGTCATTGACATGGGTGGTGGGATGAGGGGAGGGATAGTGGAAATAAGGTCATGACATGGGTGGGGGGGACGAGGGGAAGGATAGTGGAAATAAGGTCATGACATGGGTGGCGGGACGAGGGGAGGGATAGTGGAAATAAGGTCATGACATGGGTGGAGGGACGAGGGGAGGGATAGTGGAAATACAGGTCATGACATGGGTGGCGGGCGAGGGGAGGGATAGTGGGAATAAGGTCATGACATGGGTGGGGGGGGGGGGACGGAGGGGGAGGGAGGATAGTGGGAATAAGGTCATGACATGGGTGGCGGGACGAGGGGAGGGATAGTGGAAATAAGGTCATGACATGGGTGGGGGGACGAGGGGAGGGATAGTGGGAATAAGGTCATGACATGGGTGGCGGGACGGGGGGAGGGATAGTGGGAATAAGGTCATGACATGGGTGGCGGGACGAGGGGAGGGATAGTGGGAATAAGGTCATGACATGGGTGGGGGGACGAGGGGAGGGATAGGGGGAAATAAGGTCATGACATGGGTGGCGGGACGAGGGGAGGGATAGTGGGAATAAGGTCATGACATGGGTGGGTGGGACGAGGGGAGGGATAGTGGGAAAAAGGTCATGACATGGGTGGGGGGAATCGAGGGGAGGGATTGGGGGGGGGAATAATAGGTTCAGGGGGGGAAAACATGGGTGGCGGGACGAGGGGGGATAGTGGAAATAAGGTCATGACATGGGTTGTGGGATGAGGGGAGGGATAGTGGAATAAGGTCATGACATGGGTTGTGGGATGAGGGGAGGGATAGTGGGAATAAGGTCATGACATGGGTTGTGGGATGAGGGGAGGATAGTGGAAATACAGGTCATGACATGGGTTGTGGGATGAGGGGAGGGATAGTGGAAATACAGGTCATGACATGGGTGGGGGACGAGGGGAGGGATAGTGGGAATAAGGTCATGACATGGGTGGCGGGGACGGGGGGAGGGATAGTGGGAATAAGGTCATGACATGGGTGGGGGGACGAGGGGAGGGATAGTGGGAATAAGGTCATGACATGGGTGGGGGGATGAGGGGAGGGTTTAGTGGAAATAAGGTCATGACATGGGTGGGGGGATGAGGGGAGGGATAGTGAAAATAAGGTCATGACATGGGTGGGGGGGGGGGGACGAGGGGAGGGATAGTGGAAATAAGGTCATGACATGGGTGGCGGGCCCAGGGGAGGGATAGTGGAATATAGGTCATGACATGGGTGGGGGGATGAGGGGAGGGATAGTGGAAATAAGGTCATGACATGGGTGGGGGGACGAGGGGAGGGATAGTGGAAATAAGGTCATGACATGGGTGGCGGGACGAGGGGAGGGATAGTGGAAATAAGGTCATGACATGGGTGGTGGGACGAGGGGAGGTGTAGTGGAAATACAGGTCAGGACATGGGTGGGGGGACGAGGGGAGGGATAGTGGAAATACAGGTCATGACATTCGTAGGATTGCGGGGGGCGAATGCTGGGCGTGACATTGGTCAAAGTGTAGAAATTTGGGCTTCACATAGATGGGGGTAGGAGGTGCAGATTTCTGATCTTGACACAGGGTATATGGGGGGGGGGGGGGGGGGGGTTACGTTGATTTTGGGGCGTGACATGGATGAGGGTATAGGACAAGACATGGGTTTCAGGAATTGAATATTCGGGGCCTTGCGTGTGGTCGTACAGGTTGCGTACATGAGAAAAGGGAGCGCAGATAAAGGGCATGACGTTGGTGAGGGTATTGGGACAGAGGGTGCCGGATCCAAGACGTGCGTGACACGGATGGACGTATTGGGGCAGAGGGGATGCAAATGAAGGGCGTGACCTAATGGGCGTATTGGGGCAGAGGCGATGCAAATGAAGGTCGTGACCTAATGGGCGTATTGGGGCAGAGGGGATGCAATGAAGGTCGTGACCTAATGGACGTATGGGGCAGAGGGGATGCAAATGAAGGGCGTGACCTAATGGGCGTATTGGGGCAGAGGCGATGCAAATGAAGGTCATGACCTAATGGGCGTATTGGGGCAGAGGCGATGCAAATGAAGGTCGTGACCTAATGGGCGTGTTGGGGCAGAGGGGATGCAAATGAAGGGCGTGACCTAATGGGCGTATTGGGGCAGAGGCGATGCAAATGAAGGTCGTGACCTAATGGGCGTATTGGGGCAGAGGGGATGCAAATGAAGGTCGTGACCTAATGGACGTATTGGGGCAGAGGGGATTCAAATGAAAGTCGTGACCTAATGGGCGTGTTGGGGCAGAGGGGATGCAAATGAAGGGCGTGACATAATGGGCGTATTGGGCAGAGGGGATGCAGATGATGGGCGTGACCTAATGGGCGTATTGGGGCAGAGGGGATGCAGATGATGGGCGTGACCTAATGGGCGTTATTGGGGCAGAGGGGATGCAGATGATGGGCGTGACCTAATGGGCGTATTGGGGCAGAGGGGATACAAATGAAGGTCGTGACCTAATGGGCGTATTGGGGCAGAGCGGATTCAAATGAAAGTCGTGACCTAATGGGCGTATTGGGGCAGAGGGGATGCAAATGAAGGGCGTGACCTAATGGGCGTATTGGGGCAGAGGGGATACAAATGAAGGGCCTGACCTAATGGGCGTGTTGGGGCAGAGGGGATGCAAATGAAGGGCGTGACCTAATGGGCGTGTTGGGGCAGAGGGGATGCAAATGAAGGGCGTGACCTAATGGGCGTGTTGGGGCAGAGGGGATGCAAATGAAGGGCGTGACCTTATGGGCGTATTGGGGCAGAGGGGATGCAGATGATGGGCGTGACCTAATGGGCGTATTGGAGCAGAGGGGATACAAATGAAGGGCGTGACCTAATGGGCGTTATAAATGCAGAGATGGCGCGGGGGAAGGGTGTGACGTGGGTGAGTATATTGGGGCAGAGAAGGGTGAATGAAGGGCCTGACGTGGTAAAGGATAAAGGGTATGAGTTGGGTGGGTGTGTTGGGCACAGGGAACTCTAATAAAGAGCGTGACATGTTGGGCGTGTCTAGGCAGACGGGGCGCGGATGAAGGGCGGGTCACAAACGTTTTACTCGGGCACAGGGGCGCTGATGCTGAGCTTGACATGGCTGGGGCAAACAGGAAAGGGGGAGGGGTAACGGATGCAGCGCATGAAATGGATGGGCACAAGGAGGGGGGCAGTGAAGCGTGGATGCACATGGGTAGGCGTAAGGGGGAGAAAGGAGGTGTAGGCAGGGCGTGACATGGGTGTGTGTGGTGGGGGGGGGGGGGGGGGGAGAACGGGTGGGGGAGTGTAGGGAGGAGCGACACGGACGCGGGGCTCGACCTGTATGGGCATTCGTGGGCGGGGAATAGGGAGGAGTGAATGCAGGGTGCGACGTATGGGGGGGCACGGGGGACATGGATGTAGGTGTGCCATGGGTACGGCGTCGTGGATTCGGGGTGTGGCTTGGATGGGGGGGTAAGGTGGTTACAGATACAGTGTACGACATAATGACTGGTACTGAGGACGTGGATATAGCATGTGACATTGGTGGAGGTACGGCAGTTGCGAATGCAGGACGTGACCTGGGTAGGGGGTGGTGGGGGAAGGCGAGGTGCGAATGCGGGGCATAACATGGTGGATGGGGGGCGTGGATGCAGGGCGAGACATGGTGGGGGTACAGAGTGCAGATTTTGGGGCTAGGGTGAGGGGTAGGTGCATGGATTTCAAATCGTGATCTGTTGCGGTATTGGAAAGGATGGGAGGCGGGTGGAATTTTGTCAATTTTATGGTGTGAGATGGGGGTGCAATTTAAGTGCCCGACATGGATGGAGTAGCGGAAGGATGGTGGGGGGCTGTTTTCAGGGTGTGTGACGTAGATTTTGGTATGGGGCGTGACATCGGTGAGGGTATATAGGACATGACATGAGTAAGGGAACAGAAGGTGAAGATTCAGGGCGTGACGGGTGGGTGTATGGGGGTCGTCGAAGCAGGATCAGGCATGGGCGGGCATACTTGGAAAGGGGTATGGATGAAGGGCGTGACATTGTGGACATATTGGGACAGAGGGGGTGCAGATGAAGGGATC
>JAFLJL010018980.1:27554-28795 GCA_018398815.1 Conus ventricosus | reverse complement strand
TTGAGAGACTACCTTGATTCTGAGCCAGCATTTAATGTTAAACTCATCATTGATCATAAGAACAACGCCCCCCCCCCCCCCCCAGTTATTTCTCTTGGTTTTTGAGGTTTTTTTTCTAATTTTTATTTCATTTTATTTATTTATTTATTTATTTATTTTATTTTATTTATTTATTTATTATTTTATTTTTATTTTATTTTCTTTTCTTTTTTAAGGGTATTTCCAACGATGACATCACACACGATCTTCTGTGAATACATGACCTTCCCCTTAGCTGACGTCACATTTCAGGCCAGGCCTTTGCGCTCGCCCGTGACCCTATCTTTTGCGCCAGCTGGAACCCCCCCCCCCCCCCCCCCCCCCATCGCGCGCCCATTATCCCATTCCCATGATTTGAATCCGCCTGCTCTGAACCACCTGGCTTGTACCTGGAGATGGTCTTAGGAAAGAAAATGAAGAGACTCCACATTCGCAATAAACGTTCTCAAAACACCCTAATTGCGTCAGTCCATGAATACTCGACTTCACCCATGTCTATAAATACTCGATTCCTTAACACAAAGGTCTGGGCGCATTATTGTTTTGGTGTGCAGCCGGTAAAGAAAAGGAGAGAGGACCAGAATGATGGAGGCCAGCCGAACCAAAGCGAGGCTAATCTGGGCCAGGCGTAGTCATTGGCTAAGACTACAACGGCTCGTGGCGGCAGGGGGCGGCTTAGGGGATCCTAACCCATCCCTACTGCTAGCCCGGACACTGAGGTTGATGGAGGAGAAGGAGGGGGGGGGGGGGGGGGGGAGGAGGAAGGAAGGAAGGAAGGGTGTGGAAATGGGGTGGGAGTGGGGGGGGGGGGGGGGGGGGGGGGGGGGGGGAAGGGGGAAGTAAGCAGATCAGCTCTGGCAGAAAAGCACACAGACGCTGTCTAATACCGCTTTTCCGTCACTGGGGAAGGAACGTGAGTGAGGAGGCACCATCTCACACGCCGCTATGTACATCACTTTTTTTTTTCTTTTTCTTAAAGAAAAAACTAAAAACCACTTTGCTATATATCATGTTTGACACTGTCTCGTATACCACGTAGTACACCCACCTCCCACCCCCCCCACCCCCCACCACCCCACTCCATTTTTACAATGCTCCATATATTACCCCTTTGTTACCAGCTGCACCTCGTACAATGCCCTTTCCCATATCTCTTTACACTTCCCATACACCATCTTTTACAATACCTGGTACATCACCTT
>JAFLJL010018980.1:0-2500 GCA_018398815.1 Conus ventricosus | reverse complement strand
TCAAGTAAAAAGCAAAACACAGTGCACGAGGTCAAACGCTTGGCAGTGTTATTTCTATATTTCTTCATTCATTTTTATTCATTCATATATATCTATTTATTTTCTTTTTTTATTTACGTGTGTTTACTTCCTTTTAGATATCATCAAGTGATGGTTTCGTTTAATTAAAGATGTAATCACATACACTCTTGCCTACCTATAAACCTCATGTAGATATACATGCACTCATTAACGCTGTGATACTGTGATAAAATGCTTATTTGTTCGTCCTTTGCTTCCATTGTGTTTGGAGGTTGTTTGTTTCGCCTGAAGAAGACCCAGCATGTCGAAACTCGTGGTGTCTGTTTCGCAATGTGTGTGTGGTCCTTCGTTTGGCGGCTCAGTAATTCCATTTTTGCTTTTCTTTTCTTTTTTTTTCCTTTTTTTTTCTTGTCACAAATGTTGGACCGAGTACAGAAGCAAGCACTGAGGATGATCAGTGGTGGCGTTAACACCACGCCCATGTCAGAGATAGAGATGCTGACGTCACTTTCCCCACTCGTCCAGACAAGAGAAACGAAGGTGATGCTGCAAAAATAAAGAGAGAGGTTCTGCAGTCTCTCTTGACACCTCATGAAAAAAAGAAACAAGCTGGATATCCAGACACAGGTGATTTTTTTTTTCTGCGTACGCAGGCTGATGCTCCTGCCGACACTCCCTGTATAGACAGGTAAGGATTAATCCCACCTACCCAGCAAAGGGAGTGGAGTTTTGTGTGTATGACCGTTTTTTTTAAATCCCGGCAGCCATCCCGGCAGCCATACTCCAGCTTCGGGGAAGGTGCATGCGATGTGTAATGTGTCATCCATACCAACGGCCAAACTGGCCTTCTCTTCCGAAAGTTGGTGATGGGATTTGACGTGTGTCCAAGACGTTATGCGTGCGTTCACACACGGAACCTCGGTTTATTGTCTCATTCGAAGGACTGTATGGGAAATGGAGTCAGAACCAATGTTAACTCCGAGAGAAAAATCCCCCTGTACCAAAAACGGCCCGGCGGAGATTCGAACCCGCGACCCCAGGATCACCAAGATTACGAGTCCGGCGCTCAACCACTGAGCTATTCCGGCCCCCGACTCTGGTGATGATCAATGAAATCTTCCCAGAAGAAGTCTGGATTCACTGCTAAGCAGATGCATCTGCCAGGAGCACAGTGGCCAACGAAGGGTCGGGAGTCTGTGTGAGGTTGCCCTGGTCGAAGAGCAAAAGTCAAAACACTTCCCACTGGGTAAGTTCTGTTCTAACTTCAAACACACGACAGCTGAGTCTCTCTCTCTCTCTCTCTCTCTCTCTCTCTCTCTCTCTCTCTCTCTCTCTCTCTGATAACATATTTCTACAGCATTGCATGAACGGAGGAAAACATTAATTGGGTACTACAATTCGTGAAACTTTATGCACAAATAAACTCTGTCTGTCTGTCTGTCTGTCTGTCTGTCTGTCTGTCTGTCTGTCTGTCTCTCTCTCTCTCTCTCTCTCTCTCTCTATCTTTGAGATAACAAATTTCTACAGCATTGCATGAAAGGAGAAAAACATTAATTGGGTACTAAAATTCGTGAAACTTTATGCACAAATAAACTCTGTCTCTCTGTCTCTCTGTCTCTGTCTCTGTCTCTCTCTCTCTCTCTCTCTCTCTCTCTCTCTCTCTTTGAGATAAAATATTTCTAGAGCATTGCATGAAAGGAGGAAAACATTAATTGGGTACTAAAATTCGTGAAACTGTATGCACAAACTCTCTCTCTCCTCTCTCTCTCTCTCTCTCTCTCTCTCTCTCTCTCCCCTCTCTCTCTCTCTCTCTCTCTCTCTCTCTCTCTCTCTCTCTCACATAACATATTTCTACAGCATTGCATCAAAGGGCGAAACAATCAATTGGGTACTAAAATTCGTGACACTTTATGCACAAACTCTCTCTCTCTCTCTCTCTCCTCTCTCTCTCTCTCTCTCTCTCTCTCTCTCTCTCTCTCTCTCTCTCTGATAACATATTTCTATAGCATTGCATGAAAGGGCGAAACAATCAATTGGGTACTAAGATCCGTGAAACTTTATGGACAAACAAACTCTCTCTCTCTCTCTCTCTCTCTCTCTCTCTCTCTCTCTCTCTCTCTCTGTCTCTCTCTGTCTCTCTCCCTCTCTGTCTGTCTGTCTGTCTGTCTGTCTGTCTGTCTCTTTCTGTCTCTGTCTCTGTCTGTCTCTCTCTCTCTCTCTCTCTCTCTCTCTCTCTCTCTCTCTCTCTCTCTGTCTCTCTCTCTCTCTCTCCACACTACAGTGGACCCGGTAGTTGCCCCAAAGAGCCCATGCCGAAAATTGATGGTCTTAACTGATGCCCGATCAATTCATTCTGGAAGGCCTGTCTGAGGACAACTTGCAGGAGCTGAAGAGAAAGCTGAATCAGGCCTGCTGCACACACACACACACACACACACACACACACACACACACACACACACACACACACACACACACA
>JAFLJL010018979.1:19244-52519 GCA_018398815.1 Conus ventricosus | reverse complement strand
GTTGACAAAACAGGGGTCAAAGTTAGCGAGTTAACAATACCTGATGGTTATTACGGGTTTTGCTCACTAAAGAAGCAATGAGTAACTTGACATTACTCTCAAACTAACAATGCAAATCTAAAAACATGTTAACATTCAAGCTGAAGAAGAAGGAGGTTACTATTTTGATAAGAGCTAGCTAAAATGTTAGGCTTTACAGCTAACAATTATAGATTTAGAGTTACACCAACCAAAACTACTTATGAGGGGGAAAGTCCGCTCGATCTTGCATTACATTCATTACTCTATGTTCATTTGGATGAGCTGAGCACTGATGAAAACTTATATGACGGAAGGCCCTCAACTGTTTTAAGAGCTCTTCCGTCAGGGAAAGCTGCATATTGCGATTATGAAATTATACATTCCCTAATTTACAGTTTAAAAGTTAGTTTGTGGGAGGGTCGGATCATTTAATATAAAAATCAAAGACAAAGCGGGGAAAGTTGTGAAATGTGATAACCTGCACATTGTTTTGGAAATAAAATAATAAACTGTACTAAAAAATAATGTCGCGTGGGCCAGAAGAATCAGGAGTTACATTAGCGCCTGTGAGGTGTATAACTTTAGAATTAAAAGACCTTGCAGACGTTGCGGACTTTGAACAGAATGGTGAAATAGGCACTTTGTATGGTTTTGAGTACACTAAAGATGGTGATTATAAACGTAAAGAGGTTGGCGACAACAAAAAGTTTCCTAAACTAGAACAACTGCGCAATCTAGAGGCAAATAATGTTGGCCAGTATGAATATAAAATAGTTCGAAAACCTGACCTCAAATGGCACTTAGAACCATATTTAGAATGGGACATAAAATTTGAATTCATAAGCCCATTTACATATTTTAGCCGACAAAAAAGTTTCAGAAAAGCATTCAACTCTGGCCCTTTACATGTAAGTCTTATGCCGGACGACAATAGCCGGAAAGAAATTGAAATAACGCCGTATGGGAAAAAACAGTACATCCTCCACAGAAAAGAAACAGTTGTAAAAAAAGCTTCTACAAAATTACAGTTTTTTCCAAGCAGAAAATTAGGAGACACGTTCACAATGATATTTGAAATTTCTGTCTTTAAAGATGTGGAGAGGGATGGGGCTGTGGGCGTTAGTGACGTCCTTATAAAAGGAATTAATATTAGCTGGCAAAACTTAGACGTTAAACGCCTTAACGTTGTTGTCGTCGTTCTTCACAATGGTGAGGATATTAAGATTATAACAACAAGCAACAAAATCAATGTTGACTTAAATAGAAACAATCTTACAGAACTGAATTGGATTAATCTTACACATTTAGGCCTCGTAGGGTTTTATTATACTGAACAAGTTTTGACAGAGAGTATGATAAAAATAATAACTGGATTAGATTAAGTTCTGTTATAAAACTATGGAGCAGTTAAACTTTATGACAAAAACTCCTCATTGCTCATTGATTTGTGGGCAGACTGGTTGTGGAAAAAACAATATTTATCCTCGACCTGTTACAAACAGTTTATCGTTATAATTTTGATCATATTGTAATTTTCTGCCCAACACTTAAATGGAACAAAGCATATCATAATAGAAGGTTTATATGGACAGATGATGACATATATTTAGTTGATCCTAGCAATAAACTGAGTGAGTGTTTAGAACAGTTTTATAGACTGTTTGAAGGAACGCAGACACTATTTATTATAGATGACTGTTCGGCAGAAAGAGACATAGTTAAAAAAAGAAATACTTTGTCAAAACTGGCTTTCAGTGGAAGACATGCTGGAATAAGTGTGTGGATTTTATGTCAAAAATATAACTCAGTTTTAAAAGACTTTAGAGAACAGTTAAAGACTGTAGTTCTATTTCACATGAAAGACAGAGACTCATTTGATGAATGTTTGCGTGAAAATGATGTTATTGAAAATGACCAGGAAAAACACAGGATTAAACAAAAACTGAAATCTGAAAAGTTTAGTAAATTAGTATTGAAAACGGATAACCATACACAGTATGTTTGTTTGTAGATAATCGTTATTTTTTAGCTATTGAAGTCTTACTTGTCAGAGAACGTATAAATGCCAATCCTGGGTCACTTTCGCCCGAAAACTGGTTTGAGGGCGAAAGTGAGTCAGGATTGGCATTTATACGTTCTCTGAATGAAATGGGACTCTGGACGTGTCTTTCTGTTTGAGATAAGAAGAAAAAAAATAACACGCTCACTTTAAACTAAATCCGGCCAGGGCGTATGTGGGGGGAGGGAGGTGGGTGGGTGGGTGGTGGGGTGTGGGGGGATAACGCCTCTGACGGGACTCGAACCTACGACCTCCCAGCCTGCGACTCCCGACACTAGCCACCGCACTGCGCCAATAAAAGGTCTGAAGTTCTCATAGACTTTCGACCATAGGGGCAGTGAACAGTCAGAGATTCACCGTGTCTGTGGCATGGCATATTGGAAGCTACTTTGGTCTTTCACCGTCTCTAACCTTCTCTAAAGTGAACCGGGTACCCGTTTACTGCTGCCTACAGAGAGGGTTTTCGAGCCGAAAAAAATCCGACCCCATGTGTGGTTCGAACTCACAGCCGTCGCCTCCGCGGGCAAATGCTCTAACCATTTGACTACGGCACCGCTCTGTAGAGGCTGATCAGACTTTGTGACGTCAGTGTGAGGGCGATCTCCTTAAGGTACTTTGTACAGGCGGAGAGACATTCGACGTGCTCGCATGTCCGTATCCCGCTCTGCCCCAGACACCAGATTATTCTGAAAAAGAAAATTGGAGACAACTCGCACAAATAAGCCTAGAACCTTGAAGAATTGGCTACATCCACATTTACTCCACGTAAGAGAAGACAAGCTCTCAACAGAAAGATCAATGAATAGGTTTCAAAACGGAGTGACTGAGGGCAGAAAATGAAGCAAAATTTAGAAAAAGGGGGTTTAGTTCCTGTCAGGGACATAGACCAACAAAGTACATGACAAAGCACAGTGCATTTCGACCTCTTGGGTCTTCATCAGGCAGAAACAGATAACATTTAGGACAAGAAGAAGGACGAAAAACCACCCAGCTTCTCATGTTCGGTACACCGGTGCAACAAACATTGTACGTTTCTACGATTGCTTAAACGATGGAATATGAGCAAAGAAATCATGGAGGGGTTTTTATTCCAGACGGGGAGCAAGGGCGACCGCTACGAAGAGCAACAGGCACCAGAAACGAGAGGACATGCCAGGGGAGAGAGAACCGCTGGGAGGAGGGAGCACTGCCGCCCGCAGAGATCTCCACCAGGACCAGCGCCGACAACACAAGAGAATCCCCTAGACAGACGTGCAGGTGAGAAGTGAGCTCTGTGTGTGTGTGTGTATGTGTGTGTGTGTGTGTGTGTGTGTGTGTGTGTGTGTGTGTGTGTGTGTGTGTGCAGAGCCGGATTAATTAAAAGAGAAGGGGGGTTCCAGAGAGGTGAGGGTGAGTTCTGGGGGGTCCACCTCCCTCAGTGCGAGATGGGAGAAAACGTGCCCAGGCATCAGCGTGAATTGAAACAGGTAAAGCAAATACGGCGGATGTTTGGTAAAAGTTCTTACGAAAGAAACACCACCCGTTGGATAATTCACACATCAGAAGTGTTTTTTTGCAAAGGGGGGTCTGGGGGTCACTCCCCAGGGTAGTGAATGGGGGAAAAGGGAGAGGAGCCACATGGCGGAAATGTAGTTTTGACCATCCAGGGGAGGGAAATTCAGAACCTCCCTCTGCCTCTCCCTTCCCCTCCCCTGTCGTTCGTCCGCTCTGCTGTGTATGTGGGCGCCAGTGTCTGTGAATGGGTTTATCAAACAAAAGACACCAGGGCATGGCTCTTGGTTATGTTTTCTTTCTTCTTCTTTCGTTTCTTTATCAAAAGTACTGCTCCCAGTTCTGTGATGCCCAACTTTAACACACCACTGTTGAAGTTTTAGTGCCATCCTCGCAGATGGCTGGAAGTGAAGGGATATGAGATCCACACACGGCCATACGCGCCATTGGTCATGATTTTTTAAAAAATATATCTGCACACGCGCGCGCGTACAAATACAGAGCGAGAGAGAGAGAGAGAGAGAGAGAGAGAGAGAGAGAGAGAGAGAGAGAGAGAGAGAGAGACACAGACAGACAGACAGACAGACAGACAGACAGACAGACAGAGATATCAGAAATTCAGGAATTGACCCAAACCGTCTGGTCTCGTTTTGTATCATTTCTTAAAAATCGGAAGTCCCGTTATCTATGCTGGGTTTCCTTACCAAGGGATGGGTTATGTCTTTCGACTTTTGTACGCGTGGATTAGAAAAAAAAGATATATTTCAGTTTGCTTGAATAATGAAATATGTCTGAGATATGCCAGAACAGGATCTCCGCATTTAGCGTAGACCGTTGGGTAGGAAAGACAATTCTAAGACACGAGGGACAGAGTTTTCATTGCCTTTAAGGGTCCTGCATAGTTTCAGTTTTCCTCTGTAGCTGTGTGTGACCCTGATTAGAGTCTTCATCTGACATTCGATGACAAGTAACAATTTCAAACTATTTTGTGCTTTGAAAGCATTTCTTGGCATGCATTGGCATGGTGAAAGGCTTTGTCTGCATTTAGCATCATGAGCTAAAGATCAGGTCTGCTGGTACGCAGGTGATTATTTCTGGCTCGACGATCGAATGGCAGAAGAGAACTGCTCCGGCCGGACCCGAATTCCTACGAGTTGCATGATGAAAAGTGTATTTTAGGTCGACCCATTCCACCACTACTTTACCTTACCATTGGGCCCAGTATAGTAGACTGAAAGAAACAGGCGAGAGAAATCAAGAAGATGGTTCTGGCTGATTATTAATTTTGAGCACCAGTTAAGAAATCGGCGGCGTCGGCAGTGTGTCGGCTTGAACGTCTGGCATTCTGACCTGGGTGTATCGTGTGACGTACCTTAGAAGAAACGGCGGTTGAAAAACTAGTTGTTCTTAATACTGTGAGCCTCTTTGATTTTCTGATGCTTTTATTTTTCATTGGGAACCGGCATCCGTGCGGTAAGCTGACAAACGGAGCTGATTTCTTGTCAAACGTGTCAAGACTGGAAGTTTAAACTAAGCGGAAACCCTCAGACTCCCACCCCCACCCTGACCCGCAACACACGGACGTAGCAGAGCTGGATCACAGCAGTTCCTTATCACATTGGTGACTGTTCCATGGAGACATGCAAGGCTCATGTGGAGAAACAAAACAGAAATTAAATGTTGTATGCAGAGTGTTTGCCACTTTTAGCTTTGTGCTGAGCAATGAAGTTTACAGTAGCTAAGCAAACACACACACATCCCCACCAAATTAGAAATTAGCGGCCCCAAATTCAAGTTTTGCCATTCTGAAACTCAGTTTTACCAATATTTTACCTGCAAGATGAAAGACAATAATTCATCCAGCCTTGACAATTTTTTTTTCACTCTGAAATCAAGTTTTCAAGTCCTTTTGGAAAACTCTAATTATTTCCCCATACTTTGATAATGCACCTCTCTTTGCCCCCAAGTCCTCATAATTACTTGAGCTTGCATTCACAATCTAGAGTTGAACTTTTCATTATTCACAAGGAGGAAAAGGTGACAAAAACCTTTTTTGATGTGCTTTGCCAACTGAATGACCCGTTTCCTTGTTATCTGTTTGAATTATTGACTGTTGCAGTTCGCCCAAAACAACCGCAAGGTTATCTCCGGGGTCAGTTGGGTTATGAGCAACATAACTAGGCTTCTTCAGTATGCTTGTCACTGATTGACTGTGATGGAAATGCAGCTTACAGATCATATTATCTGTAGGTAGCACCGTCTGCCCTCTCCTCTATACTTGACAGTATTTTTTTCAGGTATGGCAATCACACCATACACAAGTCTGCACAAAGCATAGTCACAGAGCATAGTCACTCTCTTTTCAATTTGTGCACTCTGGGCTGCTGCCAGGACACTTCAGTTGTTAAGTGCTAAATTCTTTCTCCAAGTTTAGCCATGGAGATAGTCTTACCGTTTACTTGCAATGTTCATGGTTGTACAACCAGTGCTTACACGGTGTGCATAGCAGTTTGCTTTGCTGTTTATCATTCTGTTGTCACTCCACCCTAGTTCGATAGTGTGGTAATTTTGGACAGATAAAGTCAGTTCAAATACCAAAAATATATTAGGAAAATTGGTCCATTATGTGATGCTGTACACTCAAGACTGTGGTTCCCATTGCTGGCCGTGTTGAGCAGATCACTGTGCTGAAGCTCATATTTATGTGTGAAGTATATGGAATAGGTATGACACACGTTTTAATGACTGTTTAACCAGTGTCCAAAAGGGGGAAAATGTACATTTTCAATAGAAATGCTGTTTATATCATTTAACTGCATCCCAGCGTCAGTCTTTTTCGTTTGAATTAGTTATGAACATTGTGATTACTTCACTACTCGCGTATCTTGTGGAATAAAACTTACTATTCCGCAAGGTTTCAAAAGTTTTTTTAAAGTTCAACAAAGTGTATAATTTGATGATGTAGAGAAATATTCAAAGCATTGTATTTCAGAATTCCTGCAGAATTCTAGTTTTTCTAAAGGATCCGTATGATTTTGTGTGTGTGTGAAACTTGAATCTGCACAAGTGTTGCAAATTTTTAACATTTCCTCATCAATAAAACAAACAAGCTTAATCTAGAATGGTCTCGTCAAACAAAAATTAGTTTCCACATTTTTCAAGTGTGTTCATAACTTCACATTAACTTTTAAGCATTTAAAAAAAAATCAAGATTGTAAATAAATCAGTTAAGTAGCAAATGTTACCGATTTCTCTGTTTGTGTAAACCAGCCAGCATAGCAATCTTGTGAAACAGTAAACTTTGTATTTTATGCAGGTTGTACACTGTAATGTTATGAACTGGACAGAAAAAATGTAGTTGGACATTTGCTTCACAACAGAATTAAGACTACTCCCCAGAGCTTCCTGTCTGAAAACATGAAGGCATTTTTGGGAACCTCCGTACAAATTTGGGAGGGGTGGGGATGGGGGGGGGGGGGGGGGGTAGATGACCTCATATTCATGTGAAAATGTTGGACATTTGCTTTGCAACAAAAATAAGACAACTGAACAGAGCTGTGACGGACAAAAATAGAAAACCGAATTCGTGGTCAGTCGCCAGCCAGTTTGTTTGGACATAAGCTCCAACTCAAACATTCTGGGCGCCAGGTAGACGGCCTCATGTGTCGGGTCAACCAATTAAGCATAGCGGAGAGGCTCCACGGAGACGGTACTGTCCACCCAGACAGACTAAGCCGCTTGACCGACGCCTCGATGTCTGGCCAGACGGATCTCGATGCCTGGGCCAGACTCATCCAGCCAATTTGTAGGACCAGTGTCCACAATTAACTCGGACGTCGCCGGAAAGGGAGAGGGGGAAGGTACTGTGTAGTGGGGGTGAAATCTAGCTAATTAATTAAATGACCATTGACCACCACAGAGAGCAAGGCAGGTAGATGTGACTGTCATGATTTACATATCCAATGAAATGAGAGGGGAGGCAACCTCAGCAGAAGGCGCGAAAATACTGACCAATGGTACTCGCCCTTTGACAGATGGGTTTATGATAAGATAGGAATGCGTGAGTGAAGAGAGAAAGAACAGACAGACAGGGAGGAAGAGGTTCTGGGTGTGAGCTCTGCAGGAGGAGAAGGGCAGAGAGAGATGAGGAGAGTGAACAGAACCGAGCTGTAGCATTAGCACGAGATAGAGTCTGCAGAGGAAGGACTAAGGAGAGATGTGGAGAGAGGAGAGTTGCTAACTGATGAAGAGAAAAAGAAAGAAAAAAAAAAAAAAAGAAGAGAAAAGCAACCATGCCCTTTTGATAGAGCAGACTAAAAGAGAGAGAGGGGAGAGAGAGAGAGAGAGAGAGAGAGAGAGGGAGAGTGAAATGCTTTTAAGGCAGGAAGAAAAAAAGGGAGAACAAAACGATGTCTAATAGCCCACTGTTCAATCTAAAAGGGGGTTCGACCTCATACTTGGCCAGTGCCACTTTCATGGGGCACCCCCAACCCTCCCAACCCCAGCGGCCCAAAACCTGCCCGGGCCCAGAACCCAAACCCGCCCATCCCAAGCATCTAACCTGCCCATCCAGCAGTTTGTTGTGCTTGGAAAGTAAACGGGAAAAAGAAACAAAAAAAAAAAAAAAGAAAAGCCGGTGATTTCATAAAATTGGAAAAGATCACCTGGCCCAAGGTAAAGTAAAAAAATTGGTTTTATCCCCGGGTTTTTTTAAATTGTTTATTTAGATAAAGGGTTTTTGTGAAGTTACGGAAAGAGAGAATGTTTTATTTTGTTTGACCCCAAATTTTGCATTGTTGTTTTTTCTATGATCATGTTTGTAAAGTTATAGACTTTACTATGGTTATTGGGGACGAATGCTGATAAGGAATGAGATGAAGCAAGCTGGGGAGGGGGTTTTTGGGCTGTGCCTATTTCCTTTCCCTCCACTGAATACCCCGGGGTTTGGAAAATTTATTGGGGGAGCCTGCCGGTATTCGGGCCCCCATTTTTTTAAAATTTTGTTAAAATTCTCAGAGAGGAAGCGGGGTTTGGGATTAAAGAAATTGTAATCCAAAGAAAAGGTTAGTTTTCTTACTGTATTTTTCCCAAGATATTTAAATACTGGGTTTTTAGCATTGTTTCCCAAAGATTTTAAATTTACTCCCCCTTGGCATTTCACCCCCAGATACTTTTTTCGCCAGATTCCTATAATTCCCCCTTTTTAAAGGGTTGGGCCCAAAAAAAAGGCCGAAAAAAGGCGGTAAAAAAAAAAAAATAAAAAAAACTAAAAAAAATTGTTAAAAGTTAAAAATTAAAAATTTTGATTCCCCCCCTATTACGTCACCCGTGGAAACCCAACCATTTGGCGTTTGGGAAAAATAAAATTTTTGTTAAAAAAAAAAAAAAAAAAAAGATAAATGGCGGAAGAAAAAAAAACCCCCCCAACTTGAAAAATTGTGAGGTCGCTCTTTATTTAGGCTACTGGGGAGAAGATTTGCAAAGCTTTTGGGGTTAAAACCCCAAAAAAAGATGGAAAGGAGGGAAAGACGAAAAAAGCCTTTGTCGCATTGGAAATAGAAGGCGGGAAAAGGTTTAAAAAACCCGCAAAAAACAAAAATATTAAAAATTTCGGTGAATAATCGGGAAACGCGGAAAAAAAAAAGACAAAGGGGAAGCGCGGAAACAGAAAGTTTAAGGTTAAATTTAGATTTTGAGAGAATGAAAATAAAAAGGGGGGGCCACCGATGAGGGAAGTCATTTTCCAGTGACCCTGTGCGCAGTTATCCCCCCCGCCAAAGTTCCCCAAATTTTTCTCTGAAGGCCCGATTGTTTTGAGGGCTAACCTCTTTCAAAAAACTTTTTGTTTACCAGTAAAGGGTTTGGCCTTAAGAAGAGGGGGCAGTTTTTTGTCAGCGCTTTTGGAGGGGAAAAGGCATTAAAATTTTTTTACTGCGTTCCCAAGCGCCAACAATTGGTTTTGGTGCTGTGAAGGAGTGTTGTTTAAAGGGGTTTTGACCTCAAAGGGGAAAGGGTTCAGAAAAAAAATTTCGATCAGAGTTAAAAGGGTGAAACGTAATCAGTTTTGGTGCACGTTTAGATCATATTTTGAGAAATGGTTAGAGTTGAGGGGTACAGAAAGGAGTTCGTTTTTTGGGAAAGAGTGGTTATGAAGGAAAGATTTTGTCAGGCTGGGGGCCCTGGGGTTAACCAACTTTTGAAAGAGAGACAGCCAGGGGGACGCAGGGGGGGGGTTCAAAGTTAGCAGAGGTTGTAAAGAGGGGATTTTGGGGGCACAAGGGCAGGGAAACGGGTTGCCAGCACAGGGGGAGAAGAGTGCAAGGAGATGGGGGAGTTTTCCCCCACAGTCGCAAACCCGTGGGGGGGCAAAAGGAGGAAAAAGGAAAATGGGTTTGTTTCTTGAAACAAAAGGGGGAAGGGGGGCCCAATGTGGCGGGGGGATTGTCGCATGGGGTTTCCAGAAGGCGCACCCTTTGCAAGAGGTGGAAAAGGGGTCGTCAAGGGAAACGACCTGCAGTGGAACCAAAAGGGACCCAAATGGAAGAGGGGGAGTGGGGCCCTGTGGTAGCACTGGACAGCTCAGTGTCAGGGATGGGGGCACTGGGCTGAGGGGTTCGTTACCAGGGGAAAGGAAGGTGGGTTTGGGCCCAGCGAGGGGGAAAAGTGTTACGAGACACTGGTTGTTCATGGTGTATACAACAACGCGGTCGAAAAAAGGGGATTTAAAGGGCAAATCCAACCTGTACTCTATTCGATGGACTGTGTGGGAGTTCCCGGGTTGCTAAGTAGAAGTAGAAATTGCTTCTCAGGCGAGTTTTTTCTGGTGGGGGGATGGAAAAACCCCTGTATAAAATTTAAATCATTGGAAAATTCCCAGGGGGAAAGGGGATCCGGGGGGACCCTGAGTTGTTAAATGCTACGGGGGCCCCAAAATTTCCCAACGGGGGAAAAGGGAAGGGAAAAGGTTAAACCCGGGTTTTAGTCGTTCCAGGGGGGAAAGGTCGGGCATAGATTTTCGCCGGGGGATTAGTTTAGGGCAGCACGGGAAAAAAAGGGACCCCTTGTTTCGTAAAGGGTTTTTGGGAATTTGGAAAGGGGTGGTTGAGAAACAGGTGGTTAAGGGGGGGGGGACAAAAATTCGGGGGAAAAGGGGCGGGGGGTTGTACCGAGTGTTCCCCAAGGGGGAAACAGGTAAGGGACAACTCATTTAAAGAGGTAAGTGTTTTCGTAAAAAAACTGTCATGTCGTGGGTCACGAGCCCGCTAAATGGGGGGTCATTCGGCACCAGCAAAAACGCTGACCGAATCTTTGATGATTTTCTTTTGGCCCCAGGGGCAATGGAAGACAAAAAGGTTTTTTCATGTCTGTGAGTGGGCAAAGGTCGGGCCAAAAAGGGGGTTTGAAGGGGAAGGCCCTCTTAAAAAATCCTTTTAAGGGGAACACCATTCGGGAAGAGGGGCTTTTGATCTGTTTGGCCCAATCGCGCCCTGTTCAAAGGGGGGCCGGGATGTGTTAACGCTCGGGGCCTACCGCCCAGATACCCAGAAGCATTTTGCATTAAAAGGCTTTAGAAAGCAACGGGCCCGTGAAGGGTGGTAAACATTTTTTTCTCGCGGGGGCGTCCCGCACAAATTCTCAGTGACAGAGGGTCCCCTTCACCTCAGGCTGGATAGGGAGGTCAACAGGGCTGGGGAATCACACAGCTTCTCATCCCCCATACCCCCCCCACAATGCAAGGGCCCTTGGGGGAAAAGATTAAATGGTGTCTAAAGGGGGCTTCTTAAAGAACCCCTGTGAGGCAAGGCCAGCAATTGAGACCGCTACATTCCAGCGGCACTGTTTCCCCTACGGGAACCCCCTCAGGAGGGAAGGGTTTTTTCGCCATTTGGGTTTGCAAAGGGGCGGACAGTCGGGGGGCCCTGTGTGAATTCTCAAAGAGCTGGGGCCCGGGGAGAAACGGGAGTCAGAAGAAGTCAAAAACCACTTATCAGTATGTGGTGGGCTTGCGCATAGGGTTTGAGGAACAGTAAGGTCGAAGGGAGAGTTTGCAGGGGGGGCTAGGGGCGTTCAGAAGAAGCAATATGACAGGGGAAGGGGAGGAAGCAATTCCTAAAAGGGGGGAGAAACAAGTCCGTTACTGCTTCCCCCGGATCACAACAAACTTTCTGATGCATTAGAAAGGGGCCTTTTACCATCATTTAAAAGGGGATCAGGGGCTACCGGGAAATTTAGGGGAATGGGAAATCAAAAATTTTTCCCTGCGGGAATTTTTTCCCCGCCCAAAAAAATTCAGCTTTAGACTCAGCAAAAAGGCCAGCAGCAATCTTTTTGGAGGTGAAGGGGACCCAGAGAAGAAGGGGGGAATTTTTTTTTGCCGAGTTTCCAGGGGAAATTTATTTCAGGGAGGGTCACTGTAAGAAGGGCTGACAGTAGGAGAAAAGGAGGGAAATTAGGGGGTCCCAGAACAGTATAGGGGGGTCCCCGACTGGGTAAACCGGAGGACAACTCTAAGACCTGTAGGTGGATTTTAAAACGCAAAAACCCCTACTTTTGAAACCCTAAACCCATCCCCTTGCCACCCAAAAGATTTATCGAGGAGGAGGGGGGAAAAGTGTTGGGCCCTTGGGGGGATTTAACCGCCAAATCATCGTATTTGTGCACCCTTCTTATGGGAAAAAGTCAGGGGCATCGTTCTGTGTTGACATAGGCCCCTGAACAGTGTCACCAAGGTCCCAAAGCAGAAGTCATTGAACGTGGAAGACCTCTTTTGGGAGGTCGCCACAAACAAGAGCAAATATTTTTTCCGAATAATTTTGGCAAGGGTTTTATTGGCCCAAAAAAGCCTTGAATGGGACTCCAAAAAAAAGTCACAGCTTTTTCCCCTCCCCCGGGGGTATAACCAAATGGGGAGTACTTTTTTTGGTATGGTTTAACGGGACCTGCAGTTTTCTCTCTGTTTAGGGGGGAAGTTATTGACCTTTGGGGGCGTTGTGGAAATTTTATGGAGACATTTGAAGACTGAACATGGGAGGAGCATATGAGGCAGCTAAACAGAATTTTTAGAGAGGTTGGACAAACCCAAACTCACAGCCAGACCAACAAAGTGCCAATTGGGTTTTTCCCAACCTGGATTTCCCCATTTTTTTTCGGAAAGGGGAAAAAAAGCAGCCCGAAAAGGGAAAAGGGGGGAGAAGATGATGATTAAAAACCCAAGCCAAACAAAGTCCCGGGGTCGCTAGGGTTTTTTTGGTTTTTACAAGGGAGTTTGTTCCAAATTTCGCAGCAAACACGAGGCCTCTCAGTGATTTGGTCAAAGGGAGGGAAACCGGGATGGTTTGAAAAGGTCAAACGCTGCAAGCAAGCACTGCAACAGTGCTGGGGGGATAGGTTTTTCTTTCCCTCTTGAAAGCCCGGTTTTGTCCAAACCATTTTTGTTTTCGGACGATGGGATCAGGCGGGGGTAGGTGCAGTATTTTTGCGGAACACAAGGGGTCGAGTTTCCCTTTAAGTATGCAGCAGGGAAACTGACGAAGTGTGAAAAAGGGTACGAAAGGTAAGAAGGGGGTTTGATTGTGTGGGGGTCAGAAATTCCACAAATACTTGTTTGGGAAAAAAGTTCCCTGTAAAGGGTGTTTATCAACCCCTCAAAATTTTCCCGCGGAGGGACAGCTGAAAAACAGCAGGGGGCTTTCGCTGGGGAAAAAACCTGCAGCCCCCACAGGTAAAGAGTGCAGTACATTCCGGTCGCAGAATTTCGGAGCTGACTATTTAAAGTCGTGGGAGTCTAGCAAGCTGCAAATCAAAGAAGCAGTCATATCCGGGGGGCTTTTACTTTGTTTAAAAATATGTGTTGATTACAGTTTTTGTTGATTTTGGGTATGGGGTTCCCTCCCCATTTTGGGTATGGTTCATTATTTTCTTTGTTTAACTTTTTCATGTAAAAAGTAGTTATGTTTGGGGCATAAGTCGCTTTTGTAGTAATGCATGTTTGCGATAAGTGGGGGATGGAGATTCCTCCGTGAGGGTCTGGGGTTTGATCATTTTCGATTGTTTTCCTTTAATAAATTTTGAAGAGAAGATGTGGCAAAACCGCAGGTAGGGGGTTTTCAAGGTGCCCCACAGAGGGTTTTTATAAAATGGGTTTTAAATAACGGGAAAAAGCCCGGCATGATAACTCATTTGGGGGGGTTTTTCCTATTTAATTTTTTTATTAAAATTTTAAAAAAATTTGTTGTAAAGTATTTTCCAAACTTTTCACGTGTAGCTGTGTGAAACAAATTTGGTTGTTGATTTTTTTTTACCTTGTTTTGAGAAAAAGGGGGAGAAGTCCTTTTTTCAAGGGGGGGAAAATTTTCACGGACAAAAATAAAAAAACCAATTTGTGTTGGGCGTCGCCCCAGTTTTTTTGGACAATTTAAACTCCCAAATCAAACAATTTTGGGCGCCCGGTAGACGGCCCCATGGGGGTTGGTCAACCAAATTTAAACATAGCGGAGAGGCCCCCCAGGGGCGGGACGTCCAACCCCGACAGATAAAGCCCTTTTACCGACGCCCGAGGGCGGGCCCCGGAAAGGGTCTCGATGCCTGGGGCCCAAAATCATCCCGCCAAATTTTTAGGACCATGGGCCACAATTTTAAATCGGACGTCCCGGAAAGGGAGAGGGGGGAAAGGGACGTGTAGTGGGGGTGAAAAACTAGCAAATTTTTTAAATGACCATTGGGCCACCACGAGAGCCCAAAGGAAATAGATTTTGACTGTCATGATTTACCCTATCCAATGAAATGAGAGGGGAGGGAACCCCACAGAAAGGGGCCCAAAATACCCGACCAAAGGTACTCGCCCTTTGACAGAGGGTTTTGATAAAATAGGAATGGGAGTGAAGAGAGGGAAAGAACAGACAGGGGCAGGGAGGAAAAGGTTTGGGTGTGGGCTCCCCAGGGGGAGAAGGGCGAGAGAGAGAGATGAGGGGAGTGAACAGAACCGAAACTGTAGCATTAAACACGAAAATAGAGTCTGCAGAGGAAGGGCAAGGGGAGATGGGGAGAGAGAGGTTGTAACTGATGAAAGAAAAAGAAAGAAAAGAAAAAAAAAGAAAGAAAAACAAAAAAATTTTCCATTTGTTTGAGCAGACTAGAAGAGAAGAGAGAAGAGAGAGAGAGAGAGAGAGAGAGAGAGAGAGAGAGGGGAGAGAGAAGAGGGGGGGAGAGTTTCAATGCTTAAAGGGAGGAAGAAAGAAAGGGGAACCCAAACGAGGGCTTTAAAAGTGCTGTTCAATCTGAACCGGGGGGTTTGACCTTATAATTTGGGCCCTGCCACTTTCATCGGGGAGTCCAACCTGACCCAAAAGCCAGCGGGCTAATCGGGCCAGTTCCCCGCAACCCAAAACCCGACCAGTTTCCACAGGGCTAACCTGACCAGTGCCCGCAGTTGTGTTGTGCTTTTGAAAGTGACGGTGAAAAGAAACAAAGAAAAAAAAAAAGAAAAGACAAAAAGGGTTTGTAATAAATGTAAGAACACCTGGGCCCCGGTAAATAGAAATCTGTTTATACCTGGGGTTTTTAATGAAAGATTTAATTTAAAAGGTTTTTGGAGTTCACGGGAAAAAGAGAATGTTTTTTTGTTTGATCCATAGATTATGTTTTTTTTTCTATGATCATGTGTAGTAAAAATTTTTAACTTTACCCAGGTTTTAAAGTAAAAGAATGCTTTATATAGAAAAGAGATTGTAAAGCAAGCTGTGAGTGTTTTTGGGGTTTTGCGCTAGTCCTTCCTCCTGACCAAAACCCCCAGGTTGACAAAAGGGTTCCCCTCTTTTTTAAAAAAAAGTATTTTCATAAACCCCCATGTGAATTTTTGGGGGGAGGGGGAGGGAAAAGGGGGGTTTGGGAAGGGGGGGGGGAAGGAAGGAGGGGATGGAAGGAGGGGGGATGGAAAGGGGGGGGGTTTGGGAAGGGGGGGGATTTGGGAAGGGGGGGGGATGGAAGGGGGGGGGGGGATGGAAGGAGGGGGGGGTTTGGAAAGGGGGGGGATGGGGGAGGGGGGAAAGGGAAGGAAGGGGGGGTGGAAAGGGGGGGGATGGAAGGGGGGGGGATTGGGGAAAGGGGGGGATGGAAGGAGGGGGAAGGAAGGGGGGGGGGGGGGATTTGGGAAAGGGGGGGGGATGGAAAAAGGGGGGGGGATGGAAGGAGGGGGGGTGGAAGGAGGGGATGGAAGGAGGGGGGGTGGAAGGGGGGGATGGAAGGGGGGGGGAGGAAGGGGGGGATGGGAAGGAGGGGGGGTGGAAGGAGGGGGGGTGGAAAGGGGGATTTGGAAAGGGGGGGGATGGAAGGAAGGGGGGGTGGAAGGATTGGGGGGGGGGGATGGGAAAGGGGGGGGGATGGAAGGAGGGGGAAAGGAAGGAGGGGGTTTTTTGGGAAGGAGGGGGGATGGAGGGGGGGGGGGGGGAGGGGGGGGGTGGAAGGGGGGGGTGGAAAGGGGAGGAAGGGGTGGGATGGGAAGGGGGGGGGGGGGGGGAGGGGGGATGGAAGGAGGGGGTTGGAAGGGGGGGATGGAAGGAGGGGGAGGAAGGGGGGGGAAGGGGGGGGGAAGGGGGCGGGTGGAAAGGGGGGGGGGAGGGAAAGGGGGGGGAGGGGGGGGAAGGCCAAGGGGGGTGGAGGGGGGTGGAAGGGGGGGGAGGGGAGAATTGCCTCATTTTCTTTAAATAAAGAAGTGATGAAAATATCCCCCTTTTTGGGGGAACGAGTTCCCCCCCGAGGCCTACCATACACGCAAACCCAAAACCCTTTTCCCCAGCGAAAGAAACTTTAATCCCGAAATTTACCCTGTAAAGTGAATCCTTCAGTCCTTTGAATCAGACATAAACCCGGTTTCCCCTGTGCAAACGCACACAATATTTGCACACACTTAAATCCCATCAAAACTTTTGGAAGGGAGGCCCGTTTTGGGGCCCTTTTGGGATGGATGACACGTTTCACATTTTTATGCACCCGGGATGGGGAAAAAGGAAAGAATTTAAGGAAATTTAAAGGGAAAATTTAGTGAAAGTTAAATTGGGAAAATTTTTGTTTGGGGGGACACCCGGGGAAAAAACGGGAAAAAAGCACCACTGGCAGCTCTTCATCGGGGACTACCCAGGTAGGCAAACCCCTTGGTAAACAAGTGTTGATTGTAAAGCGCTTAGAGCTTGGTCTCTAGCCGAGAATAGGCGTATATAAGTTATTCATTATTATTATATTATTAATGTAGAATGCTTGATGTAACAGTGTGAAGTTACAAACATAAGCGGTTTCTGTTGAGTTTCTACATCATAATCATTCAAACTCTTTTTTCTTTAATGTACGTGTATTAGCGTGGTTGCTTGTTTATCTTGTAAGCATGCGTGCAATGAAAGAACATTTCTGATGATGGTGAAAACATATTTGGGCGAAAGGCAGATAGAAAGATAAGCAATACACAAACTCGTTTTGTTTTTCCACCAGGGGTTGTCAGATTTATGTCTTTCCTAAGAAAATGTATTCACTAGAACGAGATGAGTGCTGTTCACCAACTAGCTAGAATAATCTTTATGGTTATATCCTGGGAAACTCTTAGCTTCAGTTTGTGACACTGTGTGACTTATGAACACTTCTTGAACTTCATTTTCAAGGTATGAAGAAAAATAATCACAAATGATCATGAATCTTTACCTAGTCTGTTACACTTGTCTTTGTTTTAGCCTGAAATCGGTGTGCATTTCAACAGAATGCGGAGTTTATGGGCTTCAAAATAATTGTCACAGAAATGGACACCTCTTTGTCCTTTAGGCCACGTACAAAATAACGTGTAGAACACCATTTCTGCTCTTAACTTGTTAAAGGTTGTGTTTTTTTTTCTCAATCATATCCTTTCAGCAACCAAAAGATCTTTAGATGAAATCTAAATCTGATTTTTTTTTCAAAACAGGAGAAACTGATATCTTTTTTACTAACAGGTTATTGATATTCAGGAACTCATTTTTCTTTAAAGGTATTCAAGATTTTCTTTTCAAAATCTTGTAAAATAAAAGATGTGGCAGCTATGGTACACATGTCCACAGTCACACACTGTGGCAAAAAGGAGGAAAAAAACGGACAACATATTCTGAGTATCATTGTTGATACTTTATTCAGACTGTAAATTACACATAATGTACAAGATCTGGAAAGAGAAAAAAACCTGGCGCAAATGAAAATTGTTCAAACCAAAACCTCTCATACACTCCAGTCGAAAATAAAATCCAAAACACAAACACACCCATCATTAGCTTATTCTGACATCTCCTTTATTCATTGAGAGTGTGCATATCTATATTATTGTACTGATGAAAAAGCTTTCCTTATATTGACATGCATGGCTGATGACTTTTTTTTTTTTGTAAGGCTTTTTGGGGTTTTTCCTCCGTACAAATTTTTTGGGAGGGGTGGGGGGGGGGGGGGGGGGGGGGGGGTAATTTACCCAAAATTAATTAAAGGGGCATTTGCCAAACAAAAAAGAACAACAGAGTGTGACGGCAAAAATAGAAAAGGGGGGGCCCAGCATTTTGGGAATAAGCCCAAATAAAATTGGGGCCCCCCCAGTTGGGTTTGTGGGTAAATTGGGAAGGAGGGGCCCCAGACGGAGGAAGAAAAAGGGTTGCCGGTGAGTCTCCCCAGAGGAGAGGGGCAAAAAATTTTTGAGGAAGTGACAAAAACCGGCGTCCCCAAAGGGGAAGGGGGAAGGATGGAGGGGAAATAAAAATTAAATGTTGAAAAGGGGGAGGGATGGAGAGATTTTCTAAAAAAGGGGGAAAAGGGGGGAAAAAGAAGGAGGTTTGCAAGGGGTTTAGAGTAAAGGGGAAAGGGAAAGAAAAAAAAAGAAGGGAGGAAAGGTTTTGATCTGGGAGAGAAGGCAAGGAGAAAAGGAAGTAAACAAAACGGGGTGAGGAGGAAGAGGAGGGGAAGGATGGAGGGGGGAAAGAGGAGGGAACTGAGGAGAAAAAGGGAAAAAAAAAAGAGGAAAATGCGTAAGCAAAAGAAGAAAAGGGGAAAGAAAAAGAAAGAAAAGATAGGAAAGGAGAAAAAAAACACACGATGTCTAATAGTCACTGTTCAATCTGAAGGGGGTTCGACCTCATACTTGGCCAGTGCCATTTCATGGGGCATCCAACCTCCCAACCCCAGCGGTCTAACCTGACGGGCCCAGAACCCAAACCCGCCCATCCCAGCATCTAACCTGCCCATCCAGCAGTTTGTTGTCTTGGAAAGTGACGGGAAAAGAAACAAAAAAAAAAAAAAAGAAAAGCCGTAAATTTCAAAAATTGGTAAGATCACCTGGCCCAGGAAAAGTAGAAATGTTTATCCCCGGGTTTTAAATGTTATTTAGATAAATGGTTTGTGAAGTTACGGAAAGAGAGAATGTTTTATTTTTTTTTTGACCCCAATGCATTGTGTTTTTTCTATGTCATGTTTGTAAAGTTATAGACTTTACTATGGTTATGTGACGAATGCTGAAAGAATGAGATGAAGAAAGCTGTGAGGGGTTTTTGGGCTGTGCCTAGTCCTTCCCCCACTGAATACCCCGAGGTTTGAAAATTTATTGGCGAGCCTGCCGGTATTCGGGCCCCCATTTATTATAATTGTTCAATTCTAGAGAGGAAGCTGGGTGGGATTAAAGTATTGAAACCAAAGAAAAGGTAGTGTTTATGTATGTCCCAAGATATTTTAAATACTAGGCTTTGCATTGTTTCCCAAAGATGTTAATACTAGCTTGGCATTTCACCCCCAGATACTTTTTTCGCCGATTCCTATAATTCGCTCTCTAGTTGGGTCAGGCGCAGGCGTTTTATAAAAACAAATTCTTTTTTTCCCAAGCTAATATTACATTTTCATAGATTTTTGCTATTACGTCACCGTGGTAACACCTTTGGCGTTAGGAAAAAAACTTTTTAAAAAAAAAAAAAAAAAAAAGATAAATGGCGGAAGAAAAGAACCCCCATTGAAAAATTGTGAGGTCGCTGGGGATTTAGGCTACTGGGGAGAAGAGTTGGAGCATTCGTTAAAACCCCAAAAAAAAGATGGAAAAGGATGAAGACAAAAGAGCCGTGTCGCATTGGAAATAGAGGCGGGAAAAGGCTAAAAAAAGCGCAACAACAAAAATATAAAAATTTCGGTGAATAATCGGGAAACGCGGAAAAAGAAAGACAAAGGGAAGCGCGGAAACAGAAAAGTTTAAGGTTAAATTTAGGTTGAGAGAATGAAAATAAAAGGGAGCCACCGATGAGGGAGTCATTTTCGTGACCCTGTGCGCAGTTATCCCCCCCGCCAAAGTTGCCAAAGTTCTCTAAAGGGAAAACCGATTGATTGATGCTAACTCTTTCAAAAAACTTTTTGCTACCAGTCAGGGTTGGGCCCTTAAAAAGAGGGGGCAGTTTTTTGTCAGCGTATAGGGGAAAAGGCATTCAATTTTTATGCGTTCCCAGCCCCCAACAATTGATTTGGTGCTGTGAAGGGTGTTGATAAAGGGTTTTGCCTAAAAGGGGAAAGGTTCAGAAAGAAATTTCGATCGAGTTAAAAGGGTGAAACGTAATCGTTTGGTGCACGTTTAGATCATATTTTGAGAAATGGTTAGAGTTGAGGGGTACAAAAAGGGGTTCGTAAATTGAAAGAGTGGTTATGAAGGAAAGATTTTGTCAGGCTGGGCCCCTGAGTTAACCAACTTTTGAAAGAGAGACAGCCAGAGACGCGGGGGGAGTTGAAGTTAGCGGGGTTTGTAAGAGGGGATTTTGGGCACAAGGGGCAGGGAAACGGGTGCCAGCACAGGTGAGAAGAGTGCAAGGAGATGGGGGTTTTTTTGCACATTTGCAAACCCGTGGGGGGGCAAAAGGAGGAAAAAGGACATAGGTTTTTCTTTTAAAAACCCGAAGGGGGGCATGTGGCGGGGGGATTGTCGATGGGGTTCCAGAAGGCGCACCCTTGCAAGGGTGGAAAAGGGGTCGTAAAGGGGAAACGACCTGCAGGGGAAACCCAAAAAGGGGATAAAAGGAAGGGGGGAGTGGGGCCCTTGGTGCATGGACAGCTCAGTGTCAGGGATGGGGGCACTGGGCTGAGTGTTCGTTACCAGTGGAAGAAGGGGTGGTTTGGGCCCAGCGAGGTAAAAAGTTTTACGAGACACTGGTTGTTCAGGGGTGTATACAACAACGGGTCGAGAAAGGGTTTGAAGGGCAAACCCAAACCTGTACTCTATCGAGGGACTGTGTGGGAGTTCCCAGTTGCTAAGTAGAAGTAGTATTGTTCTCAGGCGAGTTGTCTGGTGGTGATGGAAAAACCCCTGTATGATTTGATCATTGGAAAATTCCCAGGTGCAAGGATCCGGGGGGTCCTGAGTTGTTAAATGCTACGGGGGCCGTTCAACGGAGAAAGAAGGGAAAAAGGGTTTAAAAACCGTAGTCGTTCCACGGGGAAGTCGGGGCATGATTTCGCCTGAAGTTTAGGGCAGCAAGGACAAGCCCCCTTGCTCGTAAAGGGTTTGGGAAATTTGGAAGGGGTGGGAGAAACAGGGGTTAAGGGGGGGTTGACGAATTTGGGAAAGGGGGGTTTTTTGTACCGGTGTTCCCCAAGGGGAAACAGGTAAGGGACATCAGTTAGAGGTAAGTGTTTCGTGAACTGTCATGTCGTGGGTCACGAGTCGTCTGGGGGGTCATCGGCACCAGCAAAACGCTGACCGAATCTTTGATGATTTTCTTTTGGCCCCAGGGGCAATGGAAGACATAAGGTTTTTTCATGTCTGTGAGTGGAAAAGGTCGCCAAAAAGGGGGTAAAGGGGGAAGGCCCTTTTAAAACACCCTTTTAATTGAACACCATCGGGAGAGGGCTTTTGATTGTTGGCCCAATCGCGCCCTTTTCAAAGGGGGGCCGGGATGTGTTACGCTCGGGGGCTCCCGGACAGATCCCCAGAAGCAGTTGCATTAAAAGGCTTTAAAAAGCAACAGGTCGTGAAGGGTGGTAGACATCTTTTCTCGCGGGGGCGTCCCGCAAAAAATTCCGGACAGAGGGTCACTTCACCTCAGGCTTGGTAGGGGGGTAAACAGGGCTGGGGATCACACAGCTTCTCATCCCCCTACCCCCCCACAATGCAATGGTTGGTGGAAGATTAAATGGTGTCTGAAGGGCTCTTAAAGAACTTGTGAGGAAAAGGGCCAGCAATTGAGACCGCTAATTCCAGCGGCACTGTTCCCCTCGGGAACCCCCTAGGAGGAAGGGCTTTTCCCTTTGGCTGCAGGGGCGGACAGTAGGGGCCCGGTGTTTTCTCAAAGGCTGGGGCCCGGGGAGAAACGGGAGTCAGAAGAAGTCAAAACCACTTTCAGTTGTGGGGGATGCGCATAGGTAGAGGAACAGTAAGGTCGAAGGGAGAGTTTGCAGGAGTGGGTCTTCAGAAGAAGCAATATGACAGGAAGGGTGAGGAAGCAATTTCCCTAAGGTGGGAGATCAAGTCCGTTACTGCTTCCCCGGATCACAAAAAAGTGCTGATGCATTAAAAAGGACCTTCACCATCTTTAAAAAGGGTGATCGGGGATCCCGAATTGTGAATGGGAAATAAAAACTTTTCCATGCGAATTTTCCGCAAATAATTCAGCTGAGACTCAGCAATAGGCCAGCAGAAATTTTTGTGGAGGTAAAGGGAGCCCCAGAGAAAAAGGGGGAATTTTGTTCCCGAGTTTCCGGGAGAAATCATACAGGGAGGTCACGTAAAAGGGGTTGACAGTAGGAGAAGGGGGAAGTTGGGGGCTCTAAAACAGTATAGGGGTCCTGACTGAAAAACCAGGAGGACAATCTAAGACCTGTAGGTGGTTTTAACACGAAAAAACCCCGTACTGTGAAACCCTACCCATCCGTTGCCCCCAAACGATTGATCGAGGAGGAGGTGGAAAAGTTTTGGGCCCTTGGGGGTGATAAACCCGCCAAATATGTATAGTGCCCCCTTCTTATGGGAAAAAGTCAGGGGCATCGTTCTGTGTTGACATAGGGCTGAACAGTGTCCCAAAGGTCGATGCAGAAGTCATTGAAGTGGAAGACCTCTTCGCCAGGTCCCACGCAAGAGAAAATATTTTACGAAAAATCTGGAAAGGGGTTTTTGGCAAATACCCTTGATGGGCAAAAAAGGAAAGTACAGCTTTTCCACCCCCCGGGGGCTTAAAACCCAGGGGCGAGTATTTCCTTTTGGTATGGTCAACGCACCTGCAGTTTTCTCTCGGTTTTGAGAGGAAGTTATTGACCTTTGGGAAGGCTTTGTGAATTTCATGGAGACATTTAAAGACTGAACATGGGAGGGCATATGGGCAGCTAGCAGATTTTAGAGAGGTTGGACAACCCAACTCACGCCAGCCCAAACAAAGTGCCAATTGGTTTTTCCCAACCCGGATTTCTATTTTTTTTCGGAGGCACAAAAGCAGCAGAAAAGGGAAAGGGGGAGAAGATGATGATTAAAAACCAAGCCAAAACAAAGTAGATCGCTAGGGTTTTATGGTTTTTACAAGGGGTTTGTTCCCAAATTTCGCAGCAAACACGAGCCCCTCAGTGATTTTGGGCAGGCAGGGAAACGGGATGGTCGAATGGTCAACGTGCAAGCAAGCACTGCAACAGTGGGGAAAAATAGGTTTTTCCTCCCTCTTGAAGCCCGGTAGTCCCAAAACCCTTTTTGTTGGGACGATGCATAGGCGGGGGTAGGTGCAGTATTTTTGCGGAAAAAGGGGTCGAGTTTCCCTTTAAGTATGCGCAGGGGAAACTGAGAAGTGTGAAAAAGGGTACGAAAGGTAAGAAGGGGGTTTTGGGGTTGTGGGCCCTCAGAAATTCCACAAAACTTTTGGGAAAAAAGTTCGGAAAATGCATCAACCCCTCAAATTCCTGCGGAGGGACAGTGAAAAAAAGCAGGGGGCTCGCTGGCAATCCTGCAGCCCTACAGGTTGGGATACATTCCGGTCGCAGAATTCGGAGCTGATATTTAAGTCGTGTAGTCTAGCAAGCTGCAATCAAAAAGCAGTCATATCCGGGGGCTATACTTTGTTTAAAAATATGTGTTGATTACATTTTGTTGATTGGATATGGGGTTCATCCCCCTTTGGGTATGGTTCATTATTTTCTTTGTGAACTTTTTCATGTAAATGTAGTTATGTTTGGGGATAAGTCGCTTTTGTAGTAATGCAGTTTGCGATAAGTGAGATGGAGATTCCTCGTGAGGGTCTGGATTGATCATTTCGATTTTTTCCTTTAAATAATTTTGAGAGAAGATGTGGCAAAACCGCAGGTAGGGGGTTGCAAGGGGCGCACAGAGGGTTTTTATAAAATGGTTTTAAAAACGAAGAGCCCGCATGATAACTCATTTGGGGGGGTATTCCTATGATATTTTATAAAATTTTAAACGTTTGTTGTAAAGTTTTTCCAAACTTTTCACGTGTAGCTGTGTGAGCAAATTTGGTTGTTGATTTTTTTTACCTTGTTTTTAGACAAGGGGAAGTCTTTTTTAAGGGGGGAATTGTCACGGACAAAAAAAAAAAACCAATTTGTGGTCGTCGCCCCGTTTTTTTGGACATAAGTCCCAAATCAAAAATTTTGGGGCCCGGTAGACGGCTCATGTTGGTCAACCAAATTTAAACATAGCGGAGAGGCTCCAGGGGCGGGGAGTCCACCCCGACAGATAAAGCCCTTTTGACCCCCCTCGAGTCGGCCAGAGGGTCTCGATGCCTGGGGCCCAAATCATCAGCCAATTTTTAGGACCTGTCCACAATTAATCGGGCGTCGCCCGGGAAAAGGGGGAGGGGGAAAGGGACGTGTAGTGGGGGTGAAAAACTAGCAATTTTTAAATGACCCTTGACCACCCCGAGAGCAAGGAGTAGATGTGACTGTCATGATTTAATATCCAATGAAAAGAGAGGGGAGGGACTCACAGAAAGGGGCCCAAAATACTGACCAAAGGTACTCGCCCTTTTACAGAGGGTTTTGATAAAATAGGAATGGGAGGAAGAGAGAAAGAACAGACAGACAGGGAGGAAAAGGTTTGGGTGTGGCTTCAGGAGAGAAGGGGGAGAGAGGAGATGAGGGGAGTGAACAGAACCGGCTGTACATTAGCACGAGATAAGTTGCGAGGAAGGACAAGGGGAGAGGGAGAGAGAGGTTGTAATGATGAAAGGGAAAAAAAAAGAAAAGAAAAAAAAAGAAAGAAAGCAAAAATGTCCCTTTGTAGAGCAGACTAGAAGAGAAGAGAGAAGGAGAGAGAGAGAGAGAGAGAGAGAGAGAGAGAGAGAGAGAGAAGAGAGGGGGGAGGCAATGCTTAAAGGGAGGGAAAAAAGAAAGGGGAACAATCGAGTCTAATAGTGTGTTCAATCTGAACCGGGTTCGACCTATATTTGGGCCTGCCACTTTCATCGGCAGTCCAACCTGACCAAGCCAGCGGGCTAATCGACCAGTCCAGCAACCCAACCTGACCCGTGCCACAGTCTAAACCCGACCAGGCCCGCAGTTTTGTTGTGCTTTTGAAAGTGACGGTGAAAAGAAACAAAAAAAAAAAAAAGAAAAGACAGGATTTGTAATAGGTAAGACATGGGCCCGGTAAATAGAAAACTGTTTATACCTGGGGTTTTTAATGATGATTTAATAAATGGTTTTTTGGAGTTCACGGGAAAGAGAGATTTTTTTTGTTTGATATTGATTATGTTTCTTTTTATGATATGTGTAGTAAAGTTTTTAACTTTACTAGGGGTTTTTTGTACGAATGCTGATATAGAATGAGATTGTAAGCAAGCTGTGAGTGTTTTGGGTGTGCGCTAGTTTCCTCCTGACCTACCCCCAGGTTGACAGGCTTCCCCTCTTTAAAAAATGTATTTTCATAAAACCCCCATGTGAATTTTTGGGGGGAGGGGGAGGGGAAGGGGGGGGGTGGAAGGAGGGGGGAGGAAGGAGGGGTGGAAGGAGGGGGGATGGAAAGGGGGGGGGTGGAAGGGGGGGGATGGAAGGGGGGGGGTGGAAGGAGGGGGGATGGAAGGAGGGGGGATGGAAAGGGGGGGGATGGGGGAGGGGGGATGGGAAGGAGGGGGAGGAAAGGGGGGATGGAAGGGGGGGGGTGGAAGGAGGGGATGGAAGGAGGGGGAAAGGAAGGAGGGGGATGGAAGGGGGGGGGATGGAAAAAGGGGGGGGGATGGAAGGAGGGGGGGGGAAGGAGGGGATGGAAGGAGGGGGGGTGGAAAGGGGGGGGTGGAAGGGGGGGAGGAAGGGGGGGATGGAAGGAGGGGGGGTGGAAGGAGGGGGGATGGAAAAGGGGGGGGTGGAAAGGGGGGGTGGAAGGAGGGGGGGTGGAAGGGGGGGGGGGAAAGGGGGGGGGATGGAAGGAGGGGGGTGGAAGGAGGGGGTGGAAGGAGGGGATGGAAGGGGGGGGGGGGGGGAGGGGGGGGGTGGAAGGGGGGGTGGAAAGGAGGGGGTGGGGGGAGGGGAAGGGGGGGGGTGAAGGGGGGGGATGGAAGGAGGGGGGTTGGGGGGGGGGTGGAAGGAGGGGGAGGAAGGGGGGGGAAAGGGGGGGGGAAGGGGGGGTGGAAAGGGGGGGGTGGAAAGGGGGGGGGGGAAAAGGGGGGGGAAAGGGGGGGGGGGGAAAGGGGGGGTGGTGGAGGGGGGTGGAAGGGGGGGGAGGGGAAAATTTCCTCATTTTCTTTAAATAAGAAGTGAGAAAATATCACTTTTTGGAGAACGAGTTCGACCGGGCCTACCATACACGCAAACCCAAAACCCTTTTCCCCAGCGAAAGAAACTTTAATCAGAAATTTACCTGTAAAGTGAATCCTTCAGTCCCTTTTAATCAGACATAAACCCCGGTTCCGTGTGCAAACGCACCAAAATTTGCACACACTTAAATCCCATCAAACTTCGGAAGGGGGGCCCGTTTGGCCGTTTTGGGATGGATGACACGTTTCACATGCATGCACCGCATGGAAAAAGGAAAGAATGAAGGAATAAGGAAATTTAGTGAAAGTTATTGAAAATATTGTGGATGACAGGGAAAGACGAATAAAGCACCACTGCAGCTCTTCATCGGGGCCCACCCGGTAGGCAGCCCCTTGGTAAACAAGTGTTTATTGTAAAGCGCTTGGCTTGGTCCTAGCCCCGGGAAAAGGCGTATAAAGTATTCATTTTATTTATTATTAATGTAGAAAAAGCTTGATGTAACATGGAAATTACAAAAAAAAGCGGGTTTTGTTGAGTTTTACATCATAATATTCAAACTTTTTTTCTTAATGTACTGTATTAGCGTGGTTTCTTGTTTACTTGTAAGCATGCGTGCAATGAAAAAACATTTTGATGATGGTAAAAATTTGGGCGAAAAGGGAGATAAAAGATAAACAAAACACAAATCGTTTTGTTTTTCCACCCCAAAGGGGTTGTCAGATTTTGTCTTTCCTAAGAAAAAGTTTCCCGAACGAGATAGTGCTGTTTACCCAATGCTAAAAATCATTTTGGTTTTACTGGGGAAAATCTTTGCTTCAGTTTTTGGGCACTGTTGAATTTTTGAACACTTCTTTAACTTCTTTTCAAGGTATGAAGAAAAATAATACAAAAAGATATGAATCTTTTCCTTGGTTTCACTTGTCTTTTTTTAGTGAAATCGGTGTGCATTTAAAAGAATGCGGAGTTTATGGGTTAAATAATTGTCCAGAAAAGGACCCCTTTGTCTTTAGGCCCCGTACAAAAAAACGTGTAGAACACCATTTTGCTCTTTAAATTTTTAAAGGGGTTGTGTTTTTTTTTCTCAATATATCCTTTCAGCAACCAAAAGATCTTTTGTGAAAACTAAAACTGATTTTTTTTTCAAAACAGGAGAAATGATATCTTTTTTACTAACAGGTTATTGATATTCAGGAACCTTTTTTTTTTAAAGGTATTTAAAATTTTTTTTCAAAAACTTGTAAAAAAAAGAGGGCAGCTATGGGAACTGTCCCCCAGTAACCTGTGGCAAAAAAGGGGGGAAAAAAACGGGAAACTATTTGATATCATTGGTTTATACTTTTTTTAACTGTAAATTTCACATATGTACAAGATCGGAAAGAAAAAAAAAATGGGCAAAGGAAAATTGTTCAAACCAAAACCTCTCATCACTCCAGTTGAAAATAAAATCCAAAACACAAAACACACACCACCTTCATTAGCATTATTACTGATCATTCTCCTTTAATTCATTGTGAGAGTGTGCATAATCTATATTATTTGTACTCTGATGAGAAAAGCTTCATGACCTGTTCTATGATTGAACAATGCAGCTATGGGACACCTTCAGAAGATTAATTAAATTTGAGACTTTCGTTAAGGCTGCTCCTTAAACACTACAGTGAAGGTAAACTCAAGATCTTGAAGCTAACCAAAATGCCACATTGAATACAAACCTTGGAAATACATCCCCTTAACAACAGGGAGAGATCTTTTCATTAAGTGCCATCTTACATTTACCTACAAACGGAACAGTGACACAGCAAACCCTACAAGGGTACAGCAGTCTATGTTATTCAAAAGCAACATTTCAGCTCATACACATAACAGTTAAGACGTTGTACTACAAAACACTGAACATCTATCCAATTCAAAACAACTCATGCAGGATAACACCCCTTCTCTCCATTCTCTTCTCACCGATGCACCAACTACATCCCTCCCTTCCCCCTCACCTGCTCAATTCTCACCACCAATGTCCTGGGGCTAAAAAAAAAAAAATTCCTCAAGATCACAAGAACAGTTTAAACCAGTGCCCCCCCATAAACTGAATTGAGGTTATCATGGTCACCATGCAACCATTTTATCCACCAACTAGGAATCCATTCATTTTGTACTACAGTACAGCAACTATATAAACTAACAGAGTATGCAATTATTATGTTAGTATATGTGAATAACAGTTTCTCACAAAGGAAAAAAAAAATCACATTTGGACACAAACCTATAATTATGTAGCTCACAAGCACACAGAACTGTCCAAGAACTACCTTCTTCCCAAACATTCGTGAGTGCCACTCGCCACAAGCATATCACAAGACTCAACAAATGCAAAGAATAATGGGGAAAATGTTCATTTCAGGTCAAATGTTCACTTGCAGTATCATTCACCACTGAAATCTAATTTAACACTAAAATTGATTAATGAAAATTAAAAGCAAAGTTGTGAGAAGAAAGGGGGTAATAAAAAATGAGGAATGGAAAGAGGATGAGATGGACAAATCACAATTTGAAAGGTAATGAATTGGAAGTTTATTTTTCTTACGGCATCTCTACCACCAAAGTACTTCTACACTGTTCTACATGGAAACTAACCTAATACAAAAACACATTCTCTAATGGAGAGAAACTGAAGGGGACACAAGGACTTTTTATTTCTATGATTATTTAACTAAGTAGTCCCATTTTCATTAAATAAATTTTTGGTACATTCAAATTGGATTTGTATAATTCACAAAATGCAAACCATATAATAGATATTCCAAGACTGAAGAGACCAACCAGAATTCTGTGAACTACTGACTTTTAAATCTAAACTTTAATCCACAACATAATTAGCACTATATGAATACCAAAGATGTGGAAGAGTAATGTTGAAGCAAAATTTTGTACATATTTGTTCCAGAATATCTGAACTTAAGACTTTATGCATAAACAACTCATGAACTACTAAAAATATACCAACTGTATCAAAGAAGAGATCTAAATCAGTATACAGGAGGAGTTTGGTGAAATTTGTTCCCCTTTCAAGGATACAAACTACACTACTGGTAAACTGCTAAATATACCCTAATCCATATCCACTAACATTCCTGTCTCTGGGTAGAGGATCTAAATCATACATATAGCCTTACTTTGGGTATTTGTTTGTTTGTGATTAGTGCAGTTTGATCACTTTTTGTTTTCTTCATCTAACAGCTGAAGACTAAAAACCAAAACAAACTCAGTCTGGAAACTTCACCATTCTCTTCTGCATTCCATTTTCTTTTCTCCATGCAGATTCTCCCCAGAATCTCCGACAGGAACAGACAAGCAGAATGGTTGCTGCCAGCAGGGCTTTCGCTGTCTATTTCACAGACAGGATAAGGGCGACGATAAGTCCATACAATCCCAACACCTCGGCGAAGATGAGAATGAGGATCATACCGACGAATAACCTCGGCTGCTGAGCAGTGCCTCGTACTCCAGCATCTCCGACTATACCGATAGCAAAGCCAGCAGCCAGCCCGCTCAGTCCTACGCTCAGTCCACACCAAGATGCAAGAAGCTCCTGAAACAGTCATAGGAACCCCCCGTTAGATCCACGCTGTCATTCTGAACTCACACATTTTGATTCAATATACATGCATAAATACTAACAACCACACTGTACTCCAATATAGTTCTCTATAGCTCAACAGCCTGATTTGAAGTAATTCATTTTCACTGTGAATCTGTCGAGGATCAAACAATTCATGCTGAATGATCAAAAAAAAAAATTAAAATCTAACAGACTAAATCAGTATTGCAAGATATTAAATTTCACTCATTCTACACTCACTGATTCAGCGTCTACTTGAGGACAAAACATGCACACAAGTCAAGTTAAAAATTGTCATCTGAAATTTAAACAACACTCTCTTTTATTATTAATCTGAGTGCGAAGAACGACTAATTACCGTCCAATTCAGGACAAAATCTGTCTTTTTTGTTTTGTTTTGCACTGAGCACATCTGTGACTGAGCAATATTAACGTCCACGAACAAACCTATCGTTTTCCAGAGTTTTGCCTTTGTTGTCAAATCCCATGGCAATCAATTCCATGCATTCCATGTAATGCATTCCAAACATCTAAACTTTTTACCCCCCAACCCCCAATCTTGCATTCCCAGTCAACTCTTGAAATGCTTGATGTCTATAAGCTGCATGTATAGCACTACCATATCATGATATGGGTTATTTAAGACGGCATGAGCATCAAAATGCAATGTTTGGCGATGTCTGCTACAACAAAAGCTGCTGCTGTTCACAAAGTACTTAGTCTGATGCCATCCATGCATTTTTCTTCTTTTCTTTTTTTAAAAAAGCTTGTACTGAGTGAGACAGTGAGTAGGACTAACAGAGAAATGAGGGAGACAACTTGTCATTAAACCCTGTCTCACAAATCGGCAATCGTCAGCATCAGTCTTTCAAAAAGTGTTCAACAGTGAAACACTCCCGATTCCTGCTCTTTTTCTTGTTGATAACAAATATGAAACCATTCTTTGTACAGACCTGCAATCATTAACAATGACTGTCAAGCTCACATTTTTCTTGACGCAAACTCTATTCTCCAAAGAGTTTTTCCAGTACTGTCACCACCACCCACCCCCAATGTGCACACACACACACACACACACACACACACACACACACACACACACAGCCATTCTTCAAGGTGACCAGAGACGACTGAATTGTCTCAATACATGAGGGCAATAAAAAGGTGAACAGAATATTCATGTGTTTGAGACAAATGCATCTTATTCTTAACATTTCTTTTTCACAACTGCATCTTAACATTTCTTTTACAATTTCACTTCTTTCCATTAAAAAAAAGGTCATACGTGTATGAACACTATTCTAAAACATTAAATCGCTATCAAGAAGCTACAGTTAAAAGGTGTTGCTTAATATCGGAAACATGCATTCACTTTGCACTAGTCAACAGAATGGAAGGAAAATTATTTGCACTTCACTCAAAACTTTGAAAAAGTGTCCATTGCTCTAAGATTCTAAGACTTTACAAGCACCAGTTTCATTTCTTTGACACCATTTTACTGCAAGAGTGGAGACATTTCTGCCCCTGACGACTGCTATTCCGGAAAGTCCCGTATTTCGTATGACAGAATTCGCCTAGACTACTAAGTTTATATTGGAATTTGCTGCCCGAATTGGGGTACTGACTTTAAAAAATTGTAAAAAATAAACTAATGGATAAAAAGATTTCAAATTTTCAGCAAAAATCTATGGAAAGCTGAACTTTGGTTTGCACTTGTTATTTTAGGGGAATATGAAAATATTTTTATGGCTCAACACTCACACCCCTGATTTTACCTGGAAAACACACCTACGTCAGTGAAATAGATGATAGACAGGTAATACAACACCCATCAACTTTATAACACCTACCTTTTTGGTGGCAAGTGGTCAGGTTCACCATCTGAAAAGAACTGATGGGTGTTGTGAGGTGTTAGTAGTTACACAGGTAGCTAGGAATATACGTGAAATTTTTGTGACGCTTTTAAGTCACACAGCAGTTACATAGCAGGAAAAAAAAAAAAAAAAAGATAACGGGTCAAAATCATACCATATTTACTGAAAATGTATTGGAGTGCATGCTTTTTGATCTGCATGAGTTAGTTTGTGTTTGTGAGAAAAAGAATTCCTATGACTGATAATATTTCTAACTATATGCAGGTGTTAGTAGGAAGGAAGAAAGGCAGGCATCACAACACAAAACAACACTCAAATATTTTTGTTGTACTCACCATATGGTTCCAGATGTAATGAATTATATAATCCAAATATGATCACACACAAACAACACAGTCACTGGAAATATTTTTGCTTTTGATCACTTTTGTCACACACGGATCACTGACATGAAATTTTCTGGAAGACCAGCAGCCATGCGCGTTTGCTTGCATACCGGTTGGTTTCCCTGACCATGAGATGGAATGCGTCCAAAGGAAAAACAAGTGAAAAATAATCAAAAGGTGTTCGAAGATTCACTTGTGGATGTGGGGGGCCCCTGTATGCATCAAACACACGAACTTCAGTCCGAAAGTCGTCGTTTGACCACTGCGATGACTGTGCACATCCACCGACATCAGTAGCACCTGCGTCACCTGCGTCGCCTATGTCCGAGTCACTGTCACTACTCGCATTCACTCCTGCAACTTCATTGTCACTGTCGCTGTATACAGAGTCGAGATCAATGTCCGATTCATTCCAGTCGTTATTTTCGGTCGGAAACACATTCATGTTGAACATTTGGTCCACAGTCAAGCTCATGTCACTATCACTGTCAGAGTGCGACATTTTGATCGTAGTCGGAAGTCGATGGGATGACCAAAATAATCGATTAAAAATTAAAAAAGCCACAAACCGCTCTTACAAATGGCGCTGAGAAAGGTATGAAAGGCCCGGATAACGACCGGTTTGTCTTATTACTGTAGTCAACCCAAATAAGGGAGGCACACCGTGACAATCAGCCTACTGAGGAACGGGCGGTATAGGGCGGATCAGGAGCCTGAGGGGTCGGGCGGAAAAGGGCGGAACGGGGATAGAAATGAACAGGCACAATCTGAATAAAAACAGTTTTTTGGTCGGCAAGCTCACAGTTTATTTACCTGCCAGAAGTACCATAGCCTGGGGGTGGGATTGAAATATAGCAACTGTCACACAGTATACGAATTGATTGTAGCACTAAGCAGGTCTGTATAACATAAACTACATATCTGTGCATATCTATCAATCAAATAAACCCCATTCCCCCCCCCCCCCCCCCCCCCATGGCCGTTAGAAATGAAGTAAACAGGCGACAGGTCTGCACACATTACACTCACACAAATGATAACAAAGACTAAGTCACTTACTTGTGAGGGTGTGACCCCCATCGCCCCGTCCCCCCGGCCACCACCCCCCCAAAGGCGATACCCGCCAG
>JAFLJL010018979.1:0-18244 GCA_018398815.1 Conus ventricosus | reverse complement strand
CACACAAGCAAAGTAATGGTTCTGAGCCATACAAAGTTTCCAGTTGTGCCCAGTCTAAATATTTTTCCTACTGTTGAAGTATGACAGAGCCTAAATGACGTGTGCATTTTCCTTTAAGTTTAACCCAAACTTTTTCCTCTTAAATTAAGATTACTTTTAGGCTGGAGTTACCATCTACTGCTATGTAGCATGGCTCATCAAGTTATTAATAATTGCATTTGAGTTCACTCTTTGAAAATTTATTTTCTGTTGAATCATGGCTGCTGAATCCAGCTGTGGGTCAGAAGTTCAAAGTTTTTCATTCACAGTGGTTTTTTGTCATTTGAATTTGACAAACACCACTTGACAGAGTTGTGCTCAGGATCAAACAGAACACAGTTGGTGGTTTAGATTATGTTTGAATATGTGAAAAACATCAGGGATGTTCTTGTAAACCTGATTGACTGGTTGGTTCTCAGTGACTGACAAGCTTGTGGTCCAACAGCAGTGGTGCAGCACATGGCAGTCCAGTTGTTTGAATTGTTGCAGATAAATGTTGGAGATAGGAAATTATGTGGACAATATCTCATCTTACATCAGCTAGTCAAATTGTTCAATAAGTAGGTCTAAACATCTATTCAACCATTGTTTTTCCTCTACAAAAGAATTGTAGTACAAAATTGAAAACCATGCGTACAATCTTAGAAGACTGAATTTTTGAAATCTGAGTTTTAACGCAGTGATCTCGCCAGTGATCTTTAAAACTGGTTCCACAAACTTAAGCTAAGGTTTCAAAACAGAATTTGTAGCCTGTCATAGCAATTAATGCACCTCAAGTGCTTGGAAGCAGTGAGTTTACCTCTGCCAGCATCCCTCCAAACAAAACTAGAACTGGAATGCGGTACATTTTATCATCCAAACTGGTAAAATTCTGGTAAACTTGAAGGTGGTATTGTTAGACTTACCTCTACTAGGATTTAAAGAATCATATCAGTGAAACACATCATCATAGATGATGTAGGTTAAACGTGACTTATGGACACACTTGCCCTTCTTGTGATTGGTACTTTTAGATCCAAGATCATACACTTGCAGTAGATCAACTTTAGATCAATCAACAGTTAGAGACAATGAGTAATGATAGTGGGGCACTCACATGCAACTATACAAGGCTGCAGTTTTCATGGGTCAGATTTCAAGATGAAGATCTGTGCCTGTTCTCCCCTTAAGATCTGTTTAGGCTCATGTAACCCCAGCACTTGACTCTGTGTACCTATACATGACAGACATGCATGCTTTTCAGTGCACATCTGTTGGGCGTTTTGCCAACTCCATAACACTTCAAACAATTTTTTTTTTAGCTCAAGTCTAATTAAAGAAGTTAATTTATCCTGAAGCAGTTAGTATTTAGCTCAGTCTAATTAATGAAGTAAATTTTGCTAATTTGATTTTTAGCCTTGGGAGCGGCCTATGGCACAGCCAAGTCTGGAACAGGTATCTCGGCAATGGCTGTGATGCGGCCAGAGCTGATCATGAAGTCTGTGATCCCAGTGGTCATGGCGGGTATCATCGCCATCTATGGCCTGGTGGTGGCCGTCGTCATCACCCAGAGCATATCAGATGACGTGTCCTACACCCTCTACAAGTAAGTAGACTTAGTCATTTGTTATCATTTGTGTGAGTGTAATGTGTGCAGACCTGTCGACCCTGTTCTACTTCACTTCTCTCAACTGCCATGGGGGGGGGGGGGTCATTTCATTGATAGATATGCACAGATATGTAGTTTATGTTATACAGACCTGCTTAGTGCTACAATCAATTCGTATACTGTGTGACAGTTGCTATATTTCAATCCCCCCCCAGGCTATGGTACTTCTGGCAGGTAAATAAACTGTGAGCTTCGATATTAAGCAACACCTTTTAACTGTAGCTTCTTGTAAGCGATTTAATGTTTTAGAATAGTGTTCATACACGTATGACCTTTTTTTTAATGGAAAGAAGTGAAATTGTAAAAGAAATGTTAAGATGCAGTTGTGTAAAAGAAATGTTAAGAATTGAATAAGATGCATTTGTCTCAAAACACATGAATATTCTGTTCACCTTTTATTGCCCTCATGTATTGACAATCAGTCGTCTCGGGTCACCTTGAAGAATGGCGGTGTGTGTGTGTGTGCACATTGGGGGTGGGTGGTGGTGACAGTACTGGAAACTCTTTGGAGAATAGAGTTTGCGTCAAGAAAAATGTGAGCTTGACAGTCATTGTTAATGATTGCAGGTCTGTACAAAGAATGGTTTCATATATGTTAACAAGAAAAGAGCAGGAATCGGGAGTGGTTCACTGTTGAACACTTTTTGAAAGACTGATGCTGATGATTGCCGATTTGTGAGAGAGGGTTTAATGACAAGTTGTCGCCCTCATTTCTCTGTTAGTCCTACTCACTGTCTCGCTCAGTACAAGCTTTTTTTTTTAAAAAGAAAAGAAAAAAAAAATGCATGGATGGCATCAGACTAAGTACTTTGTGAACAGCAGCAGCTTTTGTTGTAGCAGACATCGCCAAACATTGCATTTTGATGCTCATGCCGTCTTAAATAACCCCACATCATGATATGGTAGTGCTATACATGTAGCTTATAGACATCAAGCATTTCAAGAGTTGAATGGGAATGCAAGATAGGGGGTTGGGGGGTAAAAAGTTTAGATGTTTGGAATGCATTACATGGAATGCATGGAATTGATTGCCATGGGATTTGACAAACAAAGGCAAAACTCTGGAAAACGATAGGTTTGTTCGTGGACGTTTATATTGCTCAGTTACAGATGTGCTCAGTGCAAAACAAAACAAAAAAGACAGATTTTGTCCTGAATTGGACGGTAATTAGTCGTTCTTCTCAGTCAGATTAATAATAAAAGAGAGTGTTGTTTAAATTTCAGATGACAATTTTTAACGTGCATGTTTTTGTCCTCAAGTAGACGCTGAATCAGTGAGTCTAGAATGAGTGAAATTTAATATCTTGCAATACTGATTTAGTCTGTTAGATTTTTTTTTTTTTTTTTTTTCGATCATTCAGCATGAATCGTTTGATCCTCGACAGATTCACAGTGAAAATGAATTACTTCAAATCAGGCTGTTGAGCTATAGAGAACTATATTGGAGTACAGTGTGGTTGTTAGTATTTATGCATGTATATTGAATCAAAATGTGTGAGTTCAGAATGACAGCGTGGAACTAACGGGGGGTTCCTATGACTGTTTCAGGAGCTTCTTGCATCTTGGTGCTGGACTGAGCGTAGGACTGAGCGGGCTGGCTGCTGGCTTTGCTATCGGTATAGTCGGGAGATGCTGGAGTACGAGGCACTGCTCAGCAGCCGAGGTTATTCGCGGTATGATCCTCATTCTCATCTTCGCCGAGGTGTTGGGATTGTATGGACTTATCGTCGCCCTTATCCTGTCTGTGAAATAGACAGCGAAAGCCCTGCTGGCAGCGACCATTCTGCTTGTCTGTTCCTGTCGGGGATTCTGGGAGAATCTGGCATGGAGAAAAGAAAATGGAATGCAGAAGAGAATGGTTGAAGTTTCCAGACTGAGTTTGTTTTGGTTTTTAGTCTTCAGCTGTTAGATGAAGAAAACAAAAAGTGATCAAACTGCACTAATCACAACAAACAAATACCCAAAGTAAGGCTATATGTATGATTTAGATCCTCTACCCAGAGACAGGAATGTTAGTGGATATGGATTAGGGTATATTTAGCAGTTTACCAGTTAGTGTAGTTTGTATCCATGAAAGGGGAACAAGTTTCACCAAACTCCTCCTGTATACTGATTTAGATCTCTTCTTTGATACAGTTGGTATATTTTTAGTAGTTCATGAGAGTTGTTTATGCATAAAGTCTTAAGTTCAGATATTCTGGAACAAATATGTACAAAATTTTGCTTCAACATTACTCTTCCACATCTTTGGTATTCATATAGTGCTAATTATGTTGTGGATTAAAGTTTAGATTTAAAAGTCAGTAGTTCACAGAATTCTGGTTGGTCTCTTCAGTCTTGGAATATCTATTATATGGTTTCCATTTTGTGAATTATACAAATCCAATTTGAATGTACCAAAAATTTATTTAATGAAAATGGGACTACTTAGTTAAATAATCAAAGAAATAAAAAGTCCTTGTGTCCCCTTCAGTTTCTCTCCATTAGAGAATGTGTTTTTGTATTAGGTTAGTTTCCATGTAGAACAGTGTAGAAGTACTTTGGTGGTAGAGATGCCGTAAGAAAAATAAACTTCCAATTCATTACCTTTCAAATTGTGATTTGTCCATCTCATCCTCTTTCCATTCCTCATTTTTTATTACCCCCTTTCTTCTCACAACTTTGCTTTTAATTTTCATTAATCAATTTTAGTGTTAAATTAGATTTCAGTGGTGAATGATACTGCAAGTGAACATTTGACCTGAATGAACATTTTCCCCATTATTCTTTGCATTTGTTGAGTCTTGTGATATGCTTGTGGCGAGTGGCACTCACGAATGTTTGGGAAGAAGGTAGTTCTTGGACAGTTCTGTGTGCTTGTGAGCTACATAATTATAGGTTTGTGTCCAAATGTGATTTTTTTTTTTTCCTTTGTGAGAAACTGTTATTCACATATACTAACATAATAATTGCATACTCTGTTAGTTTATATAGTTGCTGTACTGTAGTACAAAATGAATGGATTCCTAGTTGGTGGATAAAATGGTTGCATGGTGACCATGATAACCTCAATTCAGTTTATGGGGGGGCACTGGTTTAAACTGTTCTTGTGATCTTGAGGAATTTTTTTTTTTTTTAGCCCCAGGACATTGGTGGTGAGAAATTGAGCAGGTGAGGGGGAAGGGAGGGATGTAGTTGGTGCATCGGTGAGAAGAGAATGGAGAGAAGGGGTGTTATCCTGCATGAGTTGTTTTGAATTGGATAGATGTTCAGTGTTTTGTAGTACAACGTCTTAACTGTTATGTGTATGAGCTGAAATGTTGCTTTTGAATAACATAGACTGCTGTACCCTTGTAGGGTTTGCTGTGTCACTGTTCCGTTTGTAGGTAAATGTAAGATGGCACTTAATGAAAAGATCTCTCCCTGTTGTTAAGGGGATGTATTTCCAAGGTTTGTATTCAATGTGGCATTTTGGTTAGCTTCAAGATCTTGAGTTTACCTTCACTGTAGTGTTTAAGGAGCAGCCTTAACGAAAGTCTCAAATTTAATTAATCTTCTGAAGGTGTCCCATAGCTGCATTGTTCAATCATAGAACAGGTCATGAAGCTTTCTCATCAGAGTACAAATAATATAGATATATGCACACTCTCACAATGAATTAAAGGAGAATGATCAGTAATAATGCTAATGAAGGTGGTGTGTGTTTTGTGTTTTGGATTTTATTTTCAACTGGAGTGATGAGAGGTTTTGGTTTGAACAATTTTCCTTTGCGCCAGGTTTTTTTTTTCTTCCAGATCTTGTACATTGTGTGTAATTTACAGTCTGAATAAAGTATCAACAATGATACTCAGAATATGTTGTCCGTTTTTTTTCCTCCTTTTTGCCACAGTGTGTGACTGTGGACATGTGTACCATAGCTGCCACATCTTTTATTTACAAGATTTTGAAAAGAAAATTTTGAATACCTGTTAAAGAAAAAATGAATTCCTGAATATCAATAACCTGTTATTAAAAAAAGATATCAGTTTCTCCTGTTTTGAAAAAAAAATCAGATTTAGATTTCATCTAAAGCTCTTTGGTTGCTGAAAGGATATGATTGAAAAAACAACAAACAAAAAAAACCTTTAACAGTTTAAGAGCAGAAATGGTGTTCTACACGTTATTTTGTACGTGGCCTAAAGGACAAAGAGGTGTCCATTTCTGTGACAATTATTTTGAAGCCCATAAACTCCGCATTCTGTTGAAATGCACACCGATTTCAGGCTAAAACAAAGACAAGTGTAACAGACTAGTGTAAAGATTTATGATCATTTTGTGATTATTTTTCTTCATACCTTGAAAATGAAGTTCAAGAAGTGTTCATAAGTTCACACAGTGTCACAAACTGAAGCTAAGAGTTTTCCAGGATATAACCATCAATGATTATTCAAGCTAGTTGGTGATCAGCACTCATCTCGTTCTAGTGAATACATTTTCTTAGGGAAAGACATAAATCTGACAACCCCTGGGGTGGAAAAACAAAACGGGTTTGTTTATTGCTTGTCTTTTTCTATCTGCCTTTGGCCCAGATATGTTTTCACCATCATCACAAATGTTATTTCATAGCACAGCATGCTTACAAGATAAACAAGCAACCACGCTGATACACGTACATTAAAGAAAACACCACGCTGATACACGTACATTAAAGAAAAAACCACGCTGATACACGTACATTAAAGAAAACACCACGCTGATACACGTACATTAAAGAAAACACCACGCTGATACACGTACATTAAAGAAAACACCACGCTGATACACGTACATTAAAGAAAAAAGAGTTTGATTATGATGTAGAAACTCGATCAGAAACCCGCTTATGTTTGTAACTTCACACTGTTACATCAAGCATTTCTACATTAATAATATAATAATAATGAATACTTATATAGTGCCTATTCTCGGCTAGAGACCAAGCTCTAAGCGCTTTACAATCAACACTTGTTTACACAACGGGCTGCCTACCTGGGTAGTGCCGACTGAAGAGCTGCCAGCTGGTGCTTTATTCAGTCGTTTCCTGTGTCATCCAGTCAATATTGTTCAATATCGTTCACTCAATTTCCTTACTTCCTTCATTCTTCCATTTCTCACGCAGGGTGCATGCTATGTGTAACGTGTCATCCATACCAACGGCCAAAACTGGCCTCTTCCGAAAGTTGGTGATGGGATTTTAAGTGTGTGCAAGATATGTGTGCGTTTGCACACGGAACCTGGGTTTATAGTCTGATTCAAAGGACTGAAGGACTTCACATTACATGGTAACATTTCTGATTAAAGTTTCTTTTGCTGTGGCAAAGGTTTGGACTTGCTGTGTATGGTAGTGCCTCAGTCTGGAACTCGTTCCATCCAAAAAGTGATCATGTTCATCACTTCTTACTTAAGAAATATGAGGTCATCTTCCTTCCACCCCCCTCCTTCCTACTTAAGAAATATGAGGTCATCTTCCTTCCACCCCCCTCTTTCCCTACTTAAGAAATATGAGGTCATCTTCCTTCCAGCCCCATGGGCCGGCCTTCTCGTGGCGGGGTGTTTCTTAACCAACCTGTGCCCACCCCTTTTTCTTGTCTTTCCTAATGTTCTGCCTACCATGTCTTTTGCTATCTCTTTTCACCCATAAAGTCTCCCCACATCATCTGCAGCCTCTATGTCATCTTGTTTCTTCCTTCCCGGTTCTTCGGGTCTGTTCTTTCATCTATTTTTCCAGTCTTCCTTTCCAATGCTTCTTTTCTGAGACCTATCGGAGTGGTGGCCCTAAGTCACTCGCAATCTAAGGTGCTGACACTGGCCGAGAGATGTATGGCTCTGCGTTAGTGAGTCGTTTACAGCAGTCCTGTCTGTTTTGTGGGACGGTATCAGGCAGATGGACGCCCTATGAGTTCATCCTCACATGTCCTTCGTAGGGCCATCCATTGTCCTTTCCCCTAGCACGGCAGCTCTCCTAGGTGGACTGTCAAATTTCTGCCACCATTGAGCCTACGCCCTATGAGCAATCAAAGTCATTCCAAACGACAGAGAGAAAGAGATTCAGATTCAGATGAAGAGATACGAGAAGTGGCAAAGAGAAAGGTATCCAAAACACATGGCCAAGCTTCCTTATAGTGGAAGCAAGAGATCCAAAAGAATCCATTGCTAGGATTTCTCCGTTCGCCATTGTAAGTGGTTTGAGGGTGTTTCATCCACAGGATTCAAAATGATAAAACGACTAAGATCTGGTAGTTACCTTGTTAACTGTGCTACGGAAACGGCGTCACGATTGCTGCTGAAAAGAGATGGTTCTCAACTTATGCAGATCACAGTTAAGGTTTCTATTCACCCATATCTCAACTACTCGAAAGGGGTTATTAGATGTGCTGACTTGGCTGGAGTTGCTGAAACAGAAATACGGACTGAGATGGAAAGTCAGGGTGTTCTACAGGTCCATAGAGTGAAAATATCTAAAGGAAAAGACTTGATTGAAACTAACACGCTATTCTTGACTTTCGCTATGCCATCTCCCCCAGAGTTTATCAAAGTGGGTTATGTCCGATTGAAAGTTACGCCTTTTGTACCATCTCCTTTGCGGTGTTTTCAAGTGTCAACGCTTTGGGCATTCCAGTCGAGCTTGTCGGGGTCAGGAGATCTGTCGTGATTGTGGTCAGAAGAAGCATGATGGTCTTGTACAGATGCTGTATACTGTGTCAATTGTAAGGGTGATCATTCAGCAAATTCAAAAGTTGTCCAGTGTGGAAAAAGGAATGCGAGATTCAGAAAGTAAAGATTGAGAGGAAATGTTCCTTTCCTGAGGCTAGAAGGTTAGTGGAGGCCAGGACTCCTTGGGGTGCTACTTATGCACAGAAGGTGGTTAACGATTCTACAAACCCAGTCATCAGGTGATGATCTGGGAGCAGCTCCATTCACTGCTGTAGAGAAGAAATTGACAGAATTGTTGTCATCGGTTTGGATCGGCTCACCATACTTGAAAAATCAGTTGAGGTTTTGTCTCAGAAATACAATAGTGTTCCGTCCAGCAATGTACAACAGGCTTCAGTCCCTGCTGGTGAGGGAAGAAGTGTTTCAGTTGTTCAAAGTGCTGTGGATCGGAGGTCAGGGGTGAAGGATCGGAAGAAAGAGACGTCCCCTCGTCACAGACCAATAACAGCAGTACGAGACAGGCACGCAGTGAGGAGCGTCCTTTCCGGGAAACTCCAGACCCTCCTGGGGGAAAATCTCGAAGTCAGGTATTTGGTGCAGCGGGTTTCAGTCCAGTAAGAGCAAATTCCAAACATGGTAACAAGCAACTTAGAAATTTATCAGGAGCATGGGCTTCTGATCTTGTCTTGAAGAATCGTTTTAGTTCTTTGGTGGACAGTGAAGTTTCTGGAGAAGAGGGATGATAGATATTCTTTTAACAACCTAACATGGACATACTCCAGTGGAACATAAGGGAGTTAAAGCAATTGTCGAGACCTTGAGCTATTATTGACAGAGTATAGATCTTCGGTAATTGCTCTTCAGGAAACCCTTTTAACTGCAAGTAAGAAGCATGAGATTCCTGGTTTCTCCTGCTTACTCAAGCCAGCTTCTGCAGATTTTTCACGGAGAGGCGTTTCTCTTTACATTCATAATTCGGTACTACATACAGAAATTCCACTTCAGACGGATATGGAGGCAGTGGCAGCTCGTATCTCGTTAAACAAGGTTGTTACGATATGTTGTCTGTATTTATCTCCATCTTCTGTGATTTCGAAGAGTCAGTTGGATGGTTTAATTTCTCAGCTCCCTAGCCCATTTCTTTTATTGGGTGACTTGAATGGTCATTCTCCACAGTGGGAAGTAACCGCACAAATTCTCAAGGGAAAGTTCTTGAAGATTTTATATCGGATCATGATCTCTGTCTTTTGAATTCGGGCTCACCGACCTTTTTGTTCTCCTTCTGGTTCTTTGACTCACTTGGACTTGCCCATTTGTGACCCTTCCTTATTTTTGGACTTAGAATGGCAGGTTCATACGGACCTAAGCGGGAGTGATCACTTTCCGGTTTTTATTTCTTTTACGAAGCAAATGCAGGAGTCCCCCCGGGAAACATTGGAAGCTTCGCTCTGCAGATTGGAGTCTTTATCAGCAACAAATTTTAAGTAGACTGCCTATGAATCTGTTGCAGAGTTATGATGATCCTGTTTTACAGTTCACTAAAGTGATAGTAAGAGTGCTAAGGAAGCTATTCCCAAGTCTCGTGATAAACCAAATGATGTTAAGACCCCTTGGTATGATAAAGAGTGCAAAATTTTGAAGGGTAAGAGAAAAGGTGCTCAAAGATTTTTTGCTAAGTTTCCTATGGTGGGGAACAAAATTAAACATCAGGCGTGTAGGGCTAAGTGTCGGTATACTTTTAAAACTAGGAAGAAAGAATCTTGGAAAACTTTTTGTTCAAATCTGTCCTTTAAGGTCAATTCAAGGAAAGTTTGGAAAATAATCCGTAAGATTAAGGGAAAGTCGGCTGCATCAGTTTTAAAAAAGTTTGCAAGTAAATGGATCGATTATTACTGATAAAAAGGAGGTTGCTAACTTGCTAGCTGCTACTATTCATCAAAATTCGTCAGCTGATCATTATTGCAAGGAATTCCAGCGTATCAAAAGATCAGCAGAGTCAAAATCTTGTTCCTTCGAGCCAGATAGTTCTGAGGATTACAACTGCGTTTTCAGCAAAGGATGAGTTAAAGGACGCCATTTTGAAAGCCAACAACTCAGCTCCTGGACCAGATGACATTCATTATCAATTTATTCAACATTTGCCAGCTGAGGGTTTAAAAGTGTTGTTGTCTCTGTTTAATCATGTTTGGTGTTCAGGTATTTTCCACCTTCTTGGACAGAGGCGGTTGTTATCCCCATTCCCAAACCAGGGAAAGATCATTCGGATCCTAACAACTATCGTCCTATAGCTCTCACTAGTTGCTTATGTAAAACTATGGAGAGAATGGATATTCTCGATTGTTATGGCAGTTAGAATGTCTGGGGCCTTAGATGTTTCCCAGTGTGGATTCCGGAACAACCGCAGTACTACTGATCATCTGGTTCGTTATGAGTCTTTTATCAGGGAAAGCTTTGATCAATGGAGAACATGTAGTTTCTATTCTTTTTGATTTAGAAAAAGCTTATGACCAACATGGAGGCATGGAATTCTTCAGGACTTGAAGGCACTTGATTTCAAAGGTAATTTACCAATGTTTATTGCTAATTTTTGTCTAACAGGCATTTCAGTGTAAGACTTCATTCGACCTTTTCAGATCCTTTTGAGCAGGAGATGGGTGTCCCTCAGGGTAGCATCCTTTCTCCACTTCTGTTCAATCTGAGATTAATAACATCGTCCAGTCAGTAAAGTCTGGAATCGATAAGTCATTATTTGTTGATGACTTCTCCATCTCTGCCAAGGGGAAAACTTTGGCTGCAGCTGAGCGTCAAATTCAATTGTGTGTTAATCGTGTTCAGCAGTGGGTTACTGAAAATGGATTTAAGTTTTCAGCTACTAAGACAGAGTGTATTCATTTCCATAGGAAAAGATCTCAGGTCTTAGAACCAGCTATCAGTCTCAATGGTCAGGTAATTAAAGTTTCCAAACAAGTGAAATTTTTGGGGGTTATTTTTGATAATAAGCTTTCTTTTTTGCCTCACATTAAGTACATTAAACAATCTTGCCAGTCAGGTTTGAATGTTTTGAAGGTTATTAGTCACACTGATTGGGGTGCAGAAAGCGAACTTTGTTGCGATTGTATCGAGCTTTGGTGAGACCAAAGCTAGATTATGGGGGTGTGGTATATGGTTCTGCACGAAAGTCTTACCTCAAAGCTCTTGATCCAATCCATCACAAGGACTGCGGATTGCTCTGGAGCACTTCGCACATCTCCAAAAGAAAGTTTGTATGCTGAATCGGGTGAACCCCTCTGGAGCTAAGGGGGTTGCGTCTTTCCATGAATTACTACCTGAAATTGAGGGCTAATCCAGAAAACCTGCCTATGATATTGTCATGAACCCGCCTTTTAGAGCCAAATATGACTTAAAGCCAAATGAGATTCCTCCACTGGTATTCGTATTTTGCCCCATTTCGGGGCAGCTGGCATTGACCTTGATGCTGTTGATGATGGTCCATTACAGACTGTTTACCTCCTTGGAAAGTCGCCAATCCAGAGATTAATTTATATTTAACTCAATTTCGAAAGGAGGTCACCCCGAGTGTTGCATATAAACAGCTTTATTTTTGGCAATGTGAACTTTATAAAGATTTTATCAAGATTTTTACTGATGGTTCTAAGAAAGGTGAGGGGCTGCAGCTGCCATTGTGGGTGATAACGATTTTCAGGAGCCTACTTTGTTTAAGATTGCGGGATTTGGGCATCTGTTTACATGCTGAACTGAAGGCTTTAAATCTGGCCCTCAGTGCGGTGTCCAGATCAGATCAGAATGATTTCCTTATTTTATCGGATTCATTGTCGGCATTGTCGGCTTTGTCGACAAGAGAAGTATCACATCCAGTATTAGCGGATATTCATGATCTTCATACTCAGCTTGTCTCTTCGGGAAAGCATATAGTTTTCTTGTGGGTCCCCAGTCACATGGGAATCTATGGTAACTCAGTGGTGGACAAAGCAGCCAAACAAGCTCTCGGTGCAAGTCTTTCCAGAGGCCTATGCAGTTTGTTCCTCACTCTGATCTACGTCATAAATCCAGTTTGTATTGTCGTGAACTGTGGCAGAGTGAATGGTGTAATCAAATTCATAATAAATTGTTTAAAATTTGCCCCGATTTAACCAATCCTTTCCATCGGTGGTACGTAACCGTAAAGAGGAATCGATTTTGTCACGGTTACATATTGGGCACAGCTATATAACGCACAGTTGGATATTCAGAAGGGAAGACCCCCCATGGTGTGTTGCGTGTGACAGCTGTTCAGTGTTAATCATTTTTTGACAGAATGTGCTGATTTGATGTGTATCAGAGAGAAGTTTTTTCCACCAGTGATTTATCGGTTCTTTTTCGTGAGATTTCAGTGGATCTTATTTTTTCTTTTTGAAAGAGGTAAACTTATTTTATAAAATATAGGGTTTTATTAATGTATACAGGTGTCGAGGAGTTGAAAAGATAATTGTGCTTTTGTCCTCATAAATTTTAAGTGATGTGTTAATACTAGTGAGTATTTGTATCAAGGACTCGATATGATAGTGAGGTCCTGATTTGGCTCCTAGTAGTCCGCTGGACCCTATAAACACTAACTAACTAACTAACTAAATCTTCCTTCCACCCCCTCCTTCTTACTTAAGAAATATGAGGTCATCTTCCTTCCACCCCCTCCTTCTTACTAAGAAATATGAGGTCATCTTCCTTCCACCCCCTCCTTCTTAAGAAATATGAGGTCATCTTCCTTCCACCCCCCTCCTTCCTACTTAAGAAATATGAGGGTCATCTTCCTTCCACCCCCTCCTTCTTACTTAAGAAATATGAGGTCATCTTCCTTCCACCCCTCCTTCTTACTTAAGAAATATGAGGTCATCTTCCTTCCACCCCCCTCCTTCTTACTTAAGAAATATGAGGTCATCTTCCTTCCACCCCCCTCCTTCTTAAGAAATATGAGGTCATCTTCCTTCCACCCCCCTCCTTCCTACTTAAGAAATATGAGGTCATCTTCCTTCCACCCCCTCCTTCCTACTTAAGAAATATGAGGTCATCTTCCTTCCACCCCCCTCCTTCCTACTTAAGAAATATGAGGTCATCTTCCTTCCACCCCCTCCTTCTTACTTAAGAAATATGAGGTCATCTTCCTTCCACCCCCTCCTTCTTACTTAAGAAATATGAGGTCATCTTCCTTCCACCCCCCTCCTTCTTACTTAAGAAATATGAGGTCATCTTCCTTCCATCCCCCCTCCTTCTTACTTAAGAAATATGAGGTCATCTTCCTTCCACCCCCCTCCTTCCTCTCCCTCCACCCAACATTCACATGGAGGTTATGAAAATATCTTTTTTTTAAAGACGGGAAGCTCTGTTCAGTTGTCTTATTTTTGTTGCAAAGCAAATGTCCAACATTTTCACATGAATGTGAGGTCATCTACCCCCCCACCCCCCTCACCCTCCCAAATTTGTACGGAGGTTCCCAAAAATGCCTTCATGTTTTCAGACAGGAAGCTCTGGGGAGTAGTCTTAATTCTGTTGTGAAGCAAATGTCCAATTACATTTTTTCTGTCCAGTTCATAACATTACAGTGTACAACCTGCATAAAATACAAAGTTTACTGTTTCACAAGATTGCTATGCTGGCTGGTTTACACAAACGGAGAAATCGGTAACTTTTGCTACTTAACTGATTTATTTACAATCTTGATTTTTTTTTTTTAAATGCTTAAAAGTTGGGTTTTTTTTTTTTTTTTTTTTTTTTTTTTTTGCTGTCCCAACTTCTGCGCCACCTCAGAGGCAGTGCACCCACACCGCTCATTCCGACACCCCGTCCACAGCTACAGCCCGGTCGGCCCCGCCACAGCCCAGGCACCGGCAATCCACAAGGGGCAGGCAATGTCGAGTCGTCAAGAGGCATCCCACCGGAGAAGACACTGCACTGCTGCCGAGTCACTTCGGTGGTGTTCAGTGGCGCCTGTTCTGATCTAACATACGCAGGACACCACCTAGTAAGCCCCTACTGACGACAATAATTGCTTAGTCGCAGAGCCGGCGTGAGTGAGCTGTCCCTCCGGAGGGCGCCACCACGTCCGTCCAGCGACAGCCCCCATGGACTCGCCGATACCGGTGACCCCGACGGAAAATGCTTAAAAGTTAATGTGAAGTTATGAACACACTTGAAAAATGTGGAAACTAATTTTTGTTTGACGAGACCATTCTAGATTAAGCTTGTTTGTTTTATTGATGAGGAAATGTTAAAAATTTGCAACACTTGTGCAGATTCAAGTTTCACACACACACAAAATCATACGGATCCTTTAGAAAAACTAGAATTCTGCAGGAATTCTGAAATACAATGCTTTGAATATTTCTCTACATCATCAAATTACACATTTTGTTGAACTTAAAAAAACTTTTGAAACCTTGCGGAATAGTAAGTTTTATTCCACAAGATACATGAGTAGTGTAGTAATCACAATGTTCATAACTAATTCAAAAGAAAAAGACTGACACTGGGATGCAGTTAAATGATATAAACAGCATTTCTATTGAAAATGTACATTTTCCCCCTTTTGGACACTGGTTAAACAGTCATTAAAACGTGTGTAATACCTATTCCATATACTTCACACATAAATATGAGCTTCAGCACAGTGATCTGCTCAACATGGCCAGCAATGGGAACCACAGTCTTGAGTGCACAGCATCACATAATGGACCAATTTTCCTAATATTTTTGGTATTTGAACTGACTTTATCTGTCCAAAATTACCACACTATCGAACTAGGGTGGAGTGACAATAGAATGATAAAAAGCAAAGCAAACTGCTATGCACACCGTGTAAGCACTGGTTGTACAACCATGAACATTACAAGTAAACGGTAAGACTATCTCCATGGCTAAACTTGGAGAAAGAATTTAGCACTTAACAACTGAAGTGTCCTGGCAGCAGCCCAGAGTGCACAAATTGAAAAGAGAGTGACTATGCTTTGTGCAGACTTATGTATGGTGTGATTGCCATACCTGAAAAAAATACTGTCCAGTATAGAGGAGGGCAGACGGTGCTACCTACTGATAATATGATCTGTATACTGTCCAGTATAGAGGAGAGGGCAGACGGTGCTACCTACTGATAATATGATCTGTATACTGTCCAGTATAGAGGAGAGGGCAGACGGTGCTACCTACTGATAATATGATCTGTAACCTGCATTTCCATCACAGTCAATCAGTGACAAGCATACTGAAGAAGCCTAGTTATGTTGCTCATAACCCAACTGACCCCGGAGATAACCTTGCGGCTGTTTTGGGCGAACTGCAACAGTCAATAATTCAAACAGATAACAAGGAAACGGGTCATTCAGTTGGCAAAGCCCATCAAAAAAGGTTTTTGTCACCTTTTCCTCCTTGTGAATAATGAAAAGTTCAACTCTAGATTGTGAATGCAAGCTCAAGTAATTATGAGGACTTGGGGGGGCAAAGAGAGGTGCATTATCAAAGTATGGGGAAATAATTAGAGTTTTCCAAAAGGACTTGAAAATTTGATTTCAGAGTGGAAAAAAAATTGTCAAGGCTGGATGAATTATTGTCTTTCATCTTGCAGGTAAAATATTGGTAAAACTGAGTTTCAGAACTGCAAAACTTGAATTTGGGCCGCTAATTTCTAATTTGGTGGGGATGTGTGTGTGTTTGCTTAGCTACTGTAAACTTCATTGATCAGCACAAAGCTAAAAGTGGCAAACACTCTGCATACAACATTTAATTTCTGTTTTGTTTCTCCACATGAGCCTTGCATGTCTCCATGGAACAGTCACCAATGTGATAAGGAACTGCTGTGATCCAGCTCTGCTACGTCCGAGTTTTCCTAAGCTACATCCTCTCTGCTTGATCTCATGGAACATTTCTAGATCTGGGCTGTTCCCAGACCATGTCACTACATGCGTAGCTGATTTCGGGCAAATTAAAAGTGGTAGAAACACTGAAAATCTGCATAATTAGATCGCCGTAACAGCCAAGTTTTGCTGATCTGCTTCACCTTGTGACAATAAACAGTACCACAAGACTGGTGCCACTGGGAACTGCGACTGTAGTGGGAGGGACAGGCAGGTTCCACTGTGCATGCAATACTTTCAACACAGCTGTGCGCTGGTGCTGGATTGACGGGAAAAAAGACTTTGATTTCCATAAAATACCATGCAAAAGAAGGAATGAAGAATGGACGTGCACATTGATGCGGACGATGCATCATATGCTAAAGAAGCCTCAGTCGTTCCAAAAGTAACAGGGATTGGCAACTGGAAAAGACTCTTCACTCCAGCCAACCACAACAAGCCTGGTTTAGTAATGTCTGCTACCACAAATCAGACCATGTGCAATGAAAAGGACAAGGAGGTGAGGAGAGAGGGGGAACCACACATTCATCCAGTCTTGTGGAAATAAATCTCATCTGCTTTTGAAGAAAACATATTTGTCGAAAATGTAATTGTCCTTTCTCCTTTTCCATTGTGTTAAAAAAAAACCACAGCACAACAAAAACAAAACAAACTGGAAAACCCTCCTGCTTTGGGCTGCGTTTGTGTGTATCTGTAATTTTGGCTTCTTTTCAGTAGCAATGAAGTCCGTTGCATTCTTCTTGTCATAACTTTACTTACAACTGCTCACAACACACACACAAAATGACACGTTTTGGAATGACTACACATACTTATTCTTAACCATTACGTCCAAGTCAAAAACAAGATTTTGCATTTGATTTGCAAGTATTTTATTTCCACTGACATATGGTCAGTGCGCTCCATACTGCAAATTTCTTGACTGGAACTAAACTTCCCCAATACCTGTTGAAATCGCTTTGTCCACAGGTTCACATGTACGGCTAAGATTTTAATAACACATATAACTTTATCAAAAAGCAAACATATGATGCAGCAACATTAAAAACCCTTTCACTCAGACAGATATGACACGACCTTTCAGACACGTATGCAGTGATACATCCAAACGCTCCTTTATTTATCACAAAACCACTCTTACGAAAATGTCAGAAATTCATCCTTGCAATGAACCTGAAATACCAAAACATTTCCCTTCTCATGAAGTGGTCTGTCCATGGACTCCTGTAAGAAACGCGTACATTCTTACTCTCTCCACCCCAGCACTGTGACATGGACCTAAATCTTGACATACTGATGAGAAATCAACATTCTTCTTGCAATGACAGTGAGCAAGAGGAAGAAAAAGCTAACGAGTACATTCTAAATACAAAAATTCTACAATATCATGTGAAAACTGACTGGTTCCTTGATTAATGATGATCCAACAGTACCGATACATAAATATGTAAAAGCACATGTGTTGCAATATACATGATCAATGCTAGTCTTATCATCTGCCTACCCACATATCATCTTCCATACACACTCTTCATCACATCATTAGGTTGAATGAATTAATGTGTGTCACTGTTGCAACTTTCTGTTTCACTAATGGTACATCCACAAACCCCCACCTAGTCTCTTGCTAGACACAGACAGCAGGTAACAATGTTGAAAAAAAAAAAGTAGCATGAAAGCTGGGAAGGAAAATAAGGCAGTGTGAAAGGAGTGGAGATCACTTTACTGTGGACGATGTGCTGAGGACAGAGGAAGGCAAATCCAAGTCACTACAGTACAAAAAAACTCAAGTCACTCTGAAACGAATGAAGGCTGTAGTGATGGTGCTGATCAATGATTAGTTGCAGGCCTACTAGCATAACAATACTAACCAAGGGACTAGCCTTGTGTTGACATAGACATGAGCGTGCACACACTTCTGCATGTGTGTGCATTCTGTTCATCTCCTTTTTGATCATGAAGGACATCTATGGAAAATCGTTTCCCAAGGTCCCATTTGTAGCGA
>JAFLJL010018978.1:21653-42716 GCA_018398815.1 Conus ventricosus | reverse complement strand
GCTTCAACGCCCTGCTTCAACTTTTTTTTGGCTGCCCTTCGGGCGGCCACAGAGTGTAACTTTTATTTCACGGTCTTGTTTATTAAATCAAGCTTTTGATAAATGCACTTGGTGGCTGCTTTGAACTTGCAACAAAAGAGCCAATGAATCACAAAAACGACAAGCACGTCTTGCACCAAGTGGTGTTAACATGACAAATAATAAAGCCTGTGTACACCACACACACTCCTACCCCGCCAGTCGCCCCAAGTTTCTTATTAAGTTTTTAATTAAGTCACCCCAATCTTAAGTGTGTAAGTTTTTAATTAAGTTACTTCAAGTCTTAAATAATTCTTGATTAAGTAACTTCTAAGTTCTTGATTAAGTCACCTCAAGATCATAACTAAGTCATTCCTTTAAGTACAACCAAGTTCGTATTTCAAGTTATCTTATAGTTATCAAAAAATACATCTATGTTTTATCTTAAATAGCAGATGCCTAATATAGTACACACACGCCTCAAAAAACCGTCATCGTTGAGGATGTCCTTGCTCAGCGTTCTCTGCATAGATCTTAGAAGTTTTACATCCATGAGCAAAGCCGCCATTGATTACAATTTCTGGTCTATGGAAATGCCTTTTATAGCTCCATGTCCTTTATGTATTGACTTATCATTTTATAATACGCCATGATATATTTTTATTAAAAAATTTAAAAATTTAATTCTTAAAATATTATTCCATTTGAAATGGATCAAAAATGATGCTTTTGTTATTAGGCGGTTTTGGCGTGCTGTTGTCTTTTTCTGCTTTAGTGGTTCAGATTTTTTTTTGATTGCATTTGTTTTTGTTTTCCCATTGGTATATACTTTTATAACCGTAATAACTGCCCCCCAACTGCAGCAATGGCGCCAAAAAATGGCAACAGTTTTAAGTCAATATTCCATGTGAAGACTTTGGGGCCCTTGAATCACAATGGAGTTTTTAATAGCTGGCAATTGAATCAAACTTTGTTCTGGCGCGGGCGGTGTTATGTTTTCATGATTGAGTTATATTCTGTAACATTAATTTTGTTTTGTCTGTTCCACTCTGCTAATTTTTTTCCTGCTTTAACACGACGGGCCCAGGATGCTTATTCACTGGTCCCACACCTGATTCAGTGTGTTCTGCCGATTTTCTGGCTTGGTTACTTTCTCCACCTGAATTCAATGTTTCCTGATTCTGATGATTTCCAGCTCGTTCATTTTTGAAGTGAAACAAAATCATATGATTAAAAGTTATTAATCCCATGATTAATGGCGATAACAAAGTTCCAAATCTGTAGAATCGATCACACCCCTAGAGGACTCTAATGACTTTGTTAAAACCTGGATCTTTGCGTTCTATCATACGTAAGATCTTGTTCAGAATCAATGGGAGCAAATCACTGACTAGTTTAGTGGTACAAACTAAGAATACCGTTGTCCCACACTTTTCACCATTCCTAGAACCCCCAGCTGCGCTTTCATACCTGTTATGATACTTTTAAAATGTCTTTGCGGCGGCATCTGTTGAATCTGTTTCAATCTGAATTCAGTTCCGAGGAACTGTTGGTTTTCCCACATGCTGCCTAAAGAATACACCTCTCCTTTTGGGCATAATAGCTTGATCACAACCTTGGTCATTCATAAGTTCAGGAAGGTTTAGCTGCCCGTAGCTTAGTAGATCTCACTGTCATGTTTTTTAATAATTATTAATTAATTTTATTTTATAAAAATGAGCACCGAAAATACCAAAACTGTTACCAACCTTGTATACCATCTGCTGTTATTGGAGGTCTAGTGTAGATACTCAATGCTTGGGTAAAAGCTTGTTAAGAATTAAACCAGCAATCTTTGGCAAACTAGACTTTGAGGATTCAGCAAAGCTAATGCTATCATTGGCAGCTTCGGTTGCTACAAAGATTTTTCTAGTCAAGCAAGGAATAATTCCAGACAATATAAAATATGTAAAAAAAAATACATTTTATAAAAATGCTTCACTCGAATGATGATAGGCGCGCTGTGGTGAAATGGCGCTCGCTTTTAGCCGTAGTAATTACGCAGTTAGTATAACTGCGAGATGAAGGCAGAGAGAAAAAGACATAACAAAGCTGTGGAGCAACTAGCTGCAGCACAAGATCGCTATGAAGAATGCAGAATTGAGCAGTTAGATTTTATTAATGATCTCGCTGAAAAACGGCCATGCAGCTTACACATTTAAAGATGTTGATCAAGCAATAAAACAATATTATCTAGTAACAGGCAAACCAATCGAGATAATTTTGCCCCCACCAAAATTTAGCGACTTTTATCATCCATCAGAAAAACAAAAGATGTCAAGAAATCGCGTTTTATTGCCGTGGTATGACCGTTTGTGTATTTGTTGCACATAATATTGGCCCCCTTTGAAATAAAAAATGAACAAAAATCTATTATTCGCTTAGTCCAAAGATATTGGAAGGGCATCACAGCAATAAAACAAGCTAAGCCAAGCAGCTGGAGTCAGTGAACAAACAGCAAAAGAATTGGTTATCTAAACAGCGATTTGGCAAATTTATTTACCACGCCCAAAAGAATACAGAGACCACACTTTGGTGAACACAAATCCAAACGACACCCATCAAATGCGGATCTTCTATATTTACCCTCTGATAGGATTAGAGTCGAAAAAGATTTAAGTACTCCCCTCACAGTCATTACATGGCTTCAAGATACAAAGATCGGAGCCATTAACTACAAAAGAGTGGTTCTGCTGCTGCTGTCGCCCACAACTAATATACCAACGAGGCCCGCTAACTTATACCCTCGCATGAATTCCAGTTGATGATGGAAAAAGAAATTAAAGGGCAAGTGAATCAATTGTTGTTAAAACATAGATTAACCATTAGAAGAGGCATTCCAGGAGTTGCACAGATCACAGGCTTTAGGTCGAAAACTTAACAAACAGTTATCCGAAAGACTTTTCTCCTAACAGTAATCACAGAGACTATTGACAATTCTCGAAACACAGAATGGGTTAGAAGACTGCCCTCAGTTTTGCGCGCAATGAATAATGAAGAATTTAAAGCCTAAAACCAGTACAGCAAATCAAAAAAAAACAAAATAAATTGCTGTGGTGAAGGAGAGTCATCATCCCAAAACTATTACCATTTGGTTTTTGAAAGTAAGTACCTTTATTTACCGGGGGAAGCAGAAGGGGATCACTCCGCATCAGGCAACAGATCCAGTTTGGAGTGTTGATCCCAATGAAAATAAAATAGAATGTAAAAATGAAATCCGCCCGTGTATATTACGAAGAAACTGACACAACAAAACAACCAATGGCCCCTCCTCATAGATTCTTTTGTGAAAGAAGAAAACGCAGATAATCCCGCCAGACACAGTTCCGCTTAATTAATTTACGGTTCTCCGTCCCGAAAGCCCAATTGCATATGTAAAAACTCTGGATAACAAACACTCGTTTTGTGTTTGTTTCTATCCTAATGACTTCTTTGTTACACACTGTTGGTGTTTGATCCATGTAGATTAGATCGCAGTTTTACGTTGTCATGATGAAAAAGTCTATTGCCAACAATGCTGTCTTTGTAGGTGTCATGTGATATGTTTGAACTGCACACACGCTGCGTGATTATTCCCTTGCTTTTCTTAATGATTTTCTCCTGGCTCGAAATACGTACAATTTAGACCTTAACCAACCCCACATACTCCTTGATCACCTTCCAGATAAGTTCATCCTTCATCTTTCCTATAACCTTCTTGTTTAGTAATTGATGTAAAGGCGAATCTTAGGGTAATCGGAGGTGACGTACCTCCACTCGCTCCTTTAGCTACTTCCGGTTTCCATGTCTTTAAAAGCCCTTCAGTCGGGATACTAAACAAAACTATCTGGTAAGCTGTGTAAGTACTCTGGACTCAGGATAAACCGAGGGCTTAAAGTAGTCCATAAAGAAATTTCTAAACATCAAAAAGCTTTGATAATTCTAAAACGTAAACCAATAATACAGTTTTGTCCAATTTGACTTTCTTTTTTTTCAGCATTATGCCAAAAAGCTGATCATGAATTCGTTTAAAGTCCTGATTATTTAGGTTTTGAATCAGCTTAATTGCTTCGTTCTCTTTGGTGACTAATCTGAATCTTTACGTTTGTGGGTATTCTCCATAGTCTTTCCAAAACAGCTGTTTGTTCATAGCTTGAAAAAGTCTTTTTCTGAGCATCGTGTTAGTTCGGAGATAAGTGTTCATTCATGATTATCGGGTTTCATGAACTGTTTCGTGATCAAAAGCAATTAATAACGAGGAACAAGCTGTCCAACTTCAAACCATGTCTTAAATAAAATTGTAGAAGTCTGTAATACAACATAATTTTTTTTGCCCGAAGGTAGGCTCAAGTTTAGGGGGTTCTGTTGGTATTCATCTTAGACTTTCTGCTGCTAATGGATAGTCATATCAGGTCATGGAGTTCATGAGGTTATTCTAAGTCAACTTCTAGAATGAAACCACGCTGTTGATCAGCTTAAAACTGCCAACACCTTTAATGCCCTTTTTGAATATTATTTCGGAATCGCCGCCTGTGTACTTTTTAAAGTTGCGTAATGAAGCGTTGCGCCATTGCCCATCCATACAGATTGTTTGCATCTAATACATAAATAGTTAGACCCTTTTACTTGGATCATAGTCGTCCAAGTATTTGTTGTTTGCTTTAACAGTAATGATGATGCGCCGCCATACTAATTCCCCCACGCAATCCGTTTTCAATCATCTGAATCATTGGTAGGTCAGACAATAAATCAATCTGTACTCCAGTAAACTTTAAGAAAGCATCCCAACCATACCGGGCGCAGAAATGTAATGGCGGATCCAAGCTATAATGTTTCAATGCAGGTTCTTTCTATAGTTTCAAAAAGACGTCCTGCCAACAAACATACATCTGCCATTAAGAGGAGTCATATAGACTCCCATCGTTTTAACAATCTAAACTTCTGCCACGCATCTTGAAGCATGCTGTAATTCAGAATCCACAGATGTCCTTTCCTCTGAGACAAAAAAGAACGCGCCTTTAGCGGAAGTGTATCTTCGTCAAACCTTTCCCAACTGTTCATGTATTCATTAAGGGTAAACACCTTTCTAACAAGAGTTGAGTCAACATATTCTTCCGTTATTGGGCAGGACTTTAAGGACATAGCCCGTGGCCTCTAATGAGCCCTCATGTGTTGCATAGAGTCATAAAAAGACATGTTATTTTTAGATTAAAGCACATGTACTTTTCTGATGACTGTGCAATGCATGCACTCTTGAAGGCAAGTCCACTGCTTTTTCCATTATCAGATGAAGTCGTTAACCTCGCAAGTTTGTGAAAGAAGATGGGCAGCTTCCATGTCATTAGATCAAAACTTTAGTTGAAGATTGCATTTACTGTGGCTGCAACCTCTGAAACTTTCCACTAATGTGATCATGGTCCCTCTTACTGTCGGATTCTCTGCGTTTGATGAGAACCTAAACCGCAAATCCAACAATGTGTGGGCTGAGTCATACTGTTGTTGGTCATCAGCGTCATTATGATTTTCAGATAAGTGTAGATTATTAGAAACAGTCATTACGCATCTTTCTGCATTCGTTCTAAGAAGTATTATGCAGCATTAGGCCCTCTATATAATTCTGGACTTTGAATGACGCCATCCGACCTGACAACGATGAAAGCTAATGAACAAATTTGATGATTACTCATTAGACCCGTTTTTCGAAGTTTTTGTGGCGCTGGCCCTTCAAAGGAACAATGAGTGATTCAAAGTCTGCGTAAACTACGTAAGGGCTCGGTTGCAGCCGTTTCCCCTGTTCTTAAAAACTAACTTTAGATCCTGTGGGGAGCGTAGGTTAGTTCTGTCTTACAGTGCTACAGAACTTTTTACAATGTTTTATATGTCAAGGCAGCGGCTTGAGCGGTTGGAATTCTGGTTAAACATATTCTACAGAATTCTTGTTTTTATGTTCATGCTATGAAGTATGCGCTAATAATCTGCTCATTGTTGCGTATCAATGTGTAATGGGGCAAGCCCTGCCTGGCGAAAACATTAGGATAAGTCCACATGTACTTTTGGCCTGGTTCGCCTATTGTTGGACTTTCTTGGACAACTTTAATTGGCACCAAATTTGTTTCCTCATCCCTGTGTATACATTTAACAGTTTATTGGGTTGTTTTTGTTCTTCAAACTGATCAATTTGGTCTACACTAAACAGGAAAGGATATTCCATTGAAGTTAAGATCTTTGGCGTATTGCCGATAGTTAGTCTCTTCTCTCTGCGTGTTCGCGGACTATGATGCGCCTTGCAAGATCGCACCACATAAAGCACATGTTGTCCTGAATTTTTTCTGTTTAAAACGCTCTCTTTAAACCAACTCTCGGGGTAGCGGAATGTAAGCCTTGCCTACAATCGTGCATTCTTAGCCTGTTTTTTTAATCTAATTCTCTTAGACTTTCGCCCTCTGAACCAATCAGAGCCCCTCCATTTTAGCTTCTTCAGCGGCAGCGTCAAACTGTGCAAGCAGTTCGTTCTGCCCAACCGTGTGTTAAGTCTTTATGAGAAAAGAATAGTCTGAGTCTGCTGTTTAGTTGAGACCCAGACTTCTAGATTTTCTTCATTTATTGTTAATATAGTCATTAAAAACAGCTACATTACTTAACTGGCGGGTCTATTGTTAGTTTTACTTGGAACTTGAGAAATTGCATGAACAACACTTGCCTGTAACGTTTGTTGGGTCAATGACTTCCTAAATCAATATCATTCATGCTCTTGAATAAACGCATTCTCTCTCGAGCATTTCCTTCCAAACAATTCGTCCTTGTTCCTTCATATATCTTTAGCCATGCTTGTCTTTCTTTTCTAAGCCAACAATTTATTTAAATTAAAAAAAAATACAACGGCTTAATCAGAATCAATATCGACGGTCTTTTTGCGCTTGGACTCATAAACTAAAAGTATAAAACACCTTTTGGTGTTGTTTATTGTGAGCTTTTAGAACATAGTTTAAGTCTCGTTAACTTTTTGTTAAGCATTTCCTTTGTTATCTGCAAGGCGGGGTCTGGCCCTGTGAGAATAACTTGCCCTCGCCTTTTCTTTGAAGATCAACTTTTTGTCTTTGTAGTCATCAACATCGATGGGGGGAGGTGTAGGGGGCGTTGGGCGATGGGGTGGAGGGTTGGAGGGGTAACGTTGCGTGGTCGCTTTGGGCAGGGGGTAGTCGGGGGGGGGGGGGGGGAGGTGTCCTGTCCACGATTAAATTCATCAATTTCCGTGTGTTTTGAGTCAGCTAGCGCTTTATATATTAACAGCTAGACGGAACTAAGTTTTAGCTTAGTTATTATTTGAAACCATGAGCTTGTGTGCTTGAGTATTAGTTTTTAATTTTTTGGCCGCCGCACTTCCGCTCATTAACCCAGGCCGAGAGCTAAAGACAAACTCCTAGAGGAAAAGCTGCGGGTGCGCCTATGCCCGTTGCGAAAGAGACCAACACTCGTTCCTGCTGATAAGAGTCACTTATAGTCGAATGCCCCAGTGATTAACATAAGTAACTGCATTAAAGGCAGAGAATACCTTCAGTTTGGTTTGCATGTATTTTTGAAAGGTCTTGCTCAGTACTTGCTGCATTTGCGTAATGTTGTTAATCTAAAGGTTTTTATGTAGGGGTTCTACTACTATCTCTTCTTTTGTCGGGCTGTGGGCACATTTGGAATAAACCTGAACATACATGCTTTTTATAAAATGAAAAAATAATTTAGTATACTACATCTGTTAATCTGTTTCTTTCCAATATTCAGCTGGCACAACATAGATATTAAAAACAAATTTACATGTCGCGGTTTATCGGCTTCTTCTTCGTTTATCAAGTGGAACGTTTATTACTCTCTCACAGCTCTCAGCGCTTCCATGCAACTGATTATCCTCCTGTTGACCTAGGTCTATCCATAAACCGTATTTTGTTGTTAAAGTAATCATCAAGTCCTAACATTGTGGAGATGTAAATCCTTTAGACGCAAGGTCAACTGTTGATTTCTACACCTCCCGCCTCCAAACATATTCTTATTTCATCAAATGCTGATAAGGTTTAAAGCCCGCTGCGTAGATTTGGTTAGGACTATATACCCTCAAATCGAACATTGTAACTTTCGTTATTTTTGGTTTAAAAAACTTTCCACTTGCTCTTTTGAACGGTTCTTCATCTTCACACAGCAATAAAATACCTTTAATCGATCTTGCTCAACACTAAAACTAAACAAATTCCATATAGTGTCTGCCCTGCTTCTGGGATATGTTTTGTATGATGAATCACTCTTTGCGTAATATATTGGGAAATGTGAATGAGTAGTGGTGCGCAATCAGCTCTGCAAATATAAGTTGCTAACAACGTCAAACTCTAACGAGATGTCCGAACTGCTGTAACATTGCTTTCGGGTGTCAGTTGAACTGATAAACACGTTAGTATTCAATTAAAAGTTAGTTCTATGACAATCAGTCTTTAATGCTCCTTGAAAGTATGGCGCATGCGCTTTTACCACTCAAAATCTACGGGATGGAAAAGGCGATTTCCATTCGCAAAATTTACCAGCTCCATACTTTTGCCGTCTTTAGTATCTGCAGCACCTATTCCTATGTTTTTTAGTGCTTCTTCATTTTCTATTCCTTGAAACGCAAATTCAGCCCTTTCATTCCCGTTAGCCATAGATCAGAATAGGTTAACCATATGTCAGCATTGTGTTAAAGAAAATATTTTTTGCCCCTCAAGTTTTATAGAAATTTTCTTAACGATTTGCCCGTCCCAGATTCTGGACAACTGTCCTTTTGGTCTGTTGTTGAATCGAGCGCTATTTTGAAAGTGACAGACGCGCAGAGCCTGGCACAATCAATACATTCCGCCCTACGCTGGAAATTCTGACAGTAAGAATTATGACTGCATCAATAGAAGATGGATTTATTTGGAACAAATAATATTCCCGTTTCTTTCCCTTCACGCCTAGGCTCTTTTCAGTTTTCTATGCGGGTTAAGCATCGAGCCATATGTTTTTGCTCGCCATTTTTATAAACAAAATAAAAAGTTAATTATTTAAAAAACCATGGCCAAGAATTGAAGGTGAAGAAGATGATGATAAATAAGGTGGAGGGGGGGGGGGGGGGGGGGGGGGGGGGGGGGGGGGGGTGGGGGGGGGGGGGGTGTGGGGGGGGGAGGGGGGGGGGGGGGGGGGGGGGGGGGGGGGGGGGGGGGGGGGGGGTGTTGGGGGGGGGGGGGGGTGGGGTGGTTTTGGGATCTGGAGACGACATGAGGGAAATGAATCCCTTTTGACACAGCATCGCTCAAATGCGGCATGAATTAACACTGAAAGTAATGGTTAAATCCATTTTAAAAGTTAGGCCAGAGAACCTCCCGAATTTTTTATGACCCAAAGGATTTTGAATTAAACGATGATCATTGGTCCTGTAAAAAAACGATCAAGGCAACTTGTCGCTTACAACTAAACCCGACCCATCATAGTTTTAGCCAAGAGTAACAATTATACAACAGACTCAGTTGTGAAAGATCAAAATTCGCCTTGGCCTTGTTAGACCGAAAATAGATAGGGATGCAGTTGCTAAACTTCAAAACACGCTGTCACAGGAACTCCAACAGCTAACCAAATACAAAACAGGAACTTAAAGAAATTAACAATCATCAGCAAGGATGAATTCATAAATGTAATAGAAGCATAATCCAGTTTTTCCAGAATAAACAGCGTTAAAGACTATCACGACACGCCGCTACCCATGCGAGAACTAACGGCCCCTTGATCATTCCTTTAAGAACCATAGAGGCGAATTAACAAAACTTTTAAGCAAAACTAGGTGAAGCTAGAAGGCAGATAAGAAGAGAAAAAGAAAAACTCGTTGAGGCGATGACGCCGACTCAGGGACATGATTTTAAAGAAAGAATAACCCAAAGACTAAAAGAATCTTGAACAAGAAAGATTCAGCAAGACTAGAAGGGCTAACTACTAACCGAGACCAATTACGAACTCAAGTGAATAGAATACGAGAAACTATCCGAAAAATTTAAATGAAGACCACAACGCTTAGCAGAACGCGATAAAAACGCTTGTTTAGAGAGCAAGGCGTCACATTAGCAAACGTTATAACTGCCTTAGGATTTGCAATAAGTAACTGGTGATGGCTATTACAGGCGGTGGAGGAAGGGCAAAGTTCAGTGCCTCCACCACCAACGCCTCCACCAGATAAATCATGGGTAAAAAAAACAGCTTGATCATCTTGCGAATTTATTAAAAAAATTATCTGGTTAAAGCCGTAAAACGCTTTACCAGATATTGGGGAGTATTGTCAGCTGGCTTTTGTCTACTGCAAGCAAAAGTAGGTGGCTTTATGGGCCGAGCACTTATGGGACATTAGTTTCTTGTAATAGTTGGGTTCTATTTATTAAGATAAAGACCAAGTAAATCCTATGCCAGTTAATCCAAGAACAAGAGCGCTGTCTTTTCAGATTCATGGTCATCGCGAACAGAGTCCGCGAGCTTTGCAGAGTCTTCAATGACTTTTGGGGTTTGAACTTCGGATTGGATGACTTAATCTTGGGCGTTCTTTTATTGTTTGTAATCTTACTGGCTCAGAATTTATGTCGGTTTTTATCCCAACGTTCTGTTTCAATGCCTGCTATAAAAATTTCCTTATTATAGTTTATTATTGTACCTATCTGGAAGTCTAGGTCGAGAAGGCAAGCATGTATAGAACCAGGTGCCAACAGCAAAGTCTACTTTCGATCTTGCGAATGTAAAACATCTTGGACCTTTTTAGACTTGAAGGTAAATCAAACTGTAAATTCATGGCTCCTCTAAATTTGCTAAGTTATTGTTTTGTGCACCACGAACCAGTAGAAGGATCTGTTTATGCCTCGATCTTGCCTGTGCTTGTGAAACCGTAGCAAACACCAAACGTAAGTACAATCGAGTCATTTATTCCGTTTTCTATTCCTGCTTAGTTAGGCCCTTAAAGTGGTCTAAGATAAATGTTGTCCATCTGGTTTTATGCTCTTGCTCTATGGACCCGAGGGTGAACAGCTGTGCCGAAGAGAAAGATGTGTAAGGAGGATTCCCGTTCATAGTTTATATTTTCTGTGCACGCCCCAATTAATAAGGGGTGCCTAAGACCATGAAATGCGGCCCAACTTTTTGTCCTAAAGTCTGTCTTGATGTTAATATTGAATTCGTTTACAGATCTTTCTAAAGCCTTCATGTCTATTCTGTTGCTAAAATGGATCAAACGGTTTGTCATTTGGTAAGGTGCCTCGCAGTTTCAGTCAAATACGTCTGAAGGTGTAATAGGAAATGAAATCTATACACTGACCTAACCAAAGGATTAGAGGATTTAAGTGATCAGCATACGCCACTCCACACCCAGTTGATGCGCAAAACACAGCAAAAGTTTAACTGGTTCTGATAAAAACGATCGGATGACTGAACCACACTTTTGCGATGTAGTCCTTTTGAACAGGGGGGGGTTAAGATATCTGCTTAATGGAGTACCTTACCTTTTTATGAAGGTGTCCAGTCGGGTCACAGAAATGTCTAAGGGTGTCAGTTTGTTATATTTTTAAGATTGTAGTTGCGGCCCAACAGAATATTTTGCATCAGTATATTTGAATGCACTCATTTTTAATTTGTCTTAAAAAATGTTGTAACAACTAACAACTCAAGACAAAAACCACCGCCCTTCGTTTTTAGAACATGCTATTAAAACGCATGCGAAACCAAACGGTTCGAGCTCCATGAAATATTCTACTAAGTCGTATGGTTTAATATAACTAAATCCAAGGAAAATAATAAGATTAAAAAATTTAATAATGAAGAACTTAGTTTCGCCAGTTAGACAATACATGAGGGTTATTACGGGTTTATGCCGCTAAAGAGCAATGAGTAACTTCGACATTGCTCTCAAACTTAACAATGCGAATCTAAAACAATGTGACCTTCAAACCTGAAGAAGAAGAAGTAGGGTACTATTTGATTAAGAGCTAGCTAAAATTTAGGCTTTGCACTGACAGTCAGGACTTTCATAGTTTAGTGTACGCTAGACAAAACTACTTAAGAGGGAGAAAATCCGCTCGATCCTTGCATTACATACATTACTCTAATGTCATATGGATGAGCTGATCACTGATGAAAACTTATATGATGGAAGGCCTCTCAACTTGTTTTAAGAGCTCTTCCATTCAGGAAAGCAGCATATTGCGATTATGAAATTATACAATTCCCTAATTAACAGTTTAAAAGATTAGTTTTGTGAAGGGTCCGGGGATCATGTAATATAAAAATCGCAGACAAAAACAGGAAAAGTCGTAAAATGTGATAACCTGCCCATTGTTTTTGGAAATAAAAGGATTAGTTGTACTAAAAAATGTCCGCGTGGGGACAGATGAACCCAGGGTTACATTAGCGCCTGTAAGGTGGTATAACCTAAATTAAAAGAACCTTGCAGAGCGGTTGCGGACTTTGGAACAGAACGGTGAAATAGGCGTCTTTTAATGGTTTTGAGTACACTAGAAGATGGTGATTATAAACGCAAAGAGGTTAGCGACAACAAAAAGTTTTTCCTAAACTAGAACAACTTACGCAATGTAGCAGCAAACAATGCTGGCCAGTATGAATATAAAATAGTTCGACAACCTGACAGCAAATGGCACTTAGAACCATATTTAGAATGGGACATAAAATTTGAATTCATAAGCCCATTTACATATTTAGCCGTCAAAAAAGTTTCAGAAAAGCATTCAACTCTGGCCCTTTACATGTAAGTCTTATGCCGGACGACAATAGTCGGAAAGAAATTGAAATAACGCCGTATGGGAAAAAACAGTACATCCTCCACAGAAGAGAAACGGTTTTAAAGAAAGCTTCTACAAAATTACAGTTCTTTCCAAGCAGAAAATTAGGAGATACATTCACAATAATATTTGAAATTTCTGTCTTTAAAGATGTGGAGAGGGATGGGGTTGTGGGCGTTAGTGACGTCCTTATAAAAGGAATTAATATTAGCGGGCAAAACTTAGACGTTAAACGTCTTAACGTTGTTGTCGTCGTTCTTCACAATGGCGAGGATATTAAGATCATAACAACAAGCAACAAAATCAATGTTGACTTAAATAGAAACAATCTTACAGAACTAAATTGGATTAATCTTACACATTTAGGCCTCATGGGTTTTATTATACTGAACAAGTTTTGACGGAGAGTATGATAAAAATAATAACTGGATTAGATTAAACTCTGTTATAAAACTATGGAGCAGTTAAACTTTATGACAAAAACTCCTCATTGCTCATTGATTTGTGGGCAGACTGGTTGTGGAAAAACAATATTTATCCTAGACTTATTACAAACAGTTTAATCGCTATAATTTTGATCATATTGTGATTTCTGTCCAACACTTAAAAGGAACAAAGCATATCATGATAGAAGGTTTATATGGACAGACAATGACGTATATTTAGTTAATCCTAGCACTAAACTGAGTGAGTGTTTAGAATACTTTTATAAAGTGTTTGAAGGAACGCAGACACTCTTTATTATAGATGACTGTTCAGCAGAAAAAGATATAGTTAAAAAGAGAAACACTTTGTCAAAGCTGGCTTTCAGCGGAAGACATGATGGGATAAGTGTGTGGATTTTATGCCAGAAATATAACTCGGTTTTAAATGACTTTAGAGAACAGTTAAAGACTGTAGTGTTATTTCACATGAAAGACAGAGACTCATTTGAAGAATGTTTGCGCGAAAATGATGTTATTGAAAACGATCAAGAAAAACATAGATTAAACAAAAACTAAAATCTGAAAAGTTTTGTAAATTAGTTTTGAAAACGGATAACCCTACACAGTATGTTTGTTTGTAGATAATCGTTATTTTTTGGTTATTGAAGTCTTACTTGTCAGAGAACAGTAATATGCTGATTCTAGGCCACTTTCGCCCGAAAACTTGGTGGAGGAGCAAGTGGGGTAGAGTCGGCATATTACTGTTCTCTGTGGGTCATTCCAGTGGCTAGCATGGTGTTGTAAAAGGCTCGAACATATTGCCTGTGCTCAAAGTCAGGAGTCAGGGCCTTGGACGGGATCTGCTTTCCGTTCAGATACAGACACAAAAAGTTCAGGTTGTAGTGGGAAAAGTTAAAGGGTTTTTGGTTAGAATTCCGTTGAACGCTTCTGTGTCCACCAGCGCGATGACGATCTTGGTTGGCGTCTGACTGAGGAACAGGTTGTCTTGGATGGTGCTTAAATTTCCCTGGGGAATAGCAAAAGTCTTAATTTGCACTTTCTTCATAGGATATTTGCACGTTCCCGTTCAAGGGCCTTCCGTGACCCAGGGCCACAGACGGATGGTTTCATTTTCCCCTTCACAAACAAGACGCGTGGGGGGTGAGGACTTGAAGGGATGCCCAACCCCCCCCCGCTCCCTTTGGTTAAAGGGCCCTTTTTTGGGAAAGGGAGTTATTAAATTTTTAAAATCACCCCTTTTGATGAAAAAGACCTGGCAAATGTCATGTGCATCGACCTATCTGTCAATTTCTGCCTCCGGCGTAAAACCCCCCGGGGGATTCAAACCCCTTGTTGTCATCCCTCAATGTCGTTCAAATGCCCTGGGATCCCGGTAAAAGCAGCCACCGGTAAAGGCCAACTTCGCACCGCCCGTATTTACGCGCTCAAGATGGGCCTTGGGCATGGGTGTTTTCACGGGGGAACACACGTTGTTCAAGACACACCACCGACTGAAGAACTAGGCAACCATTATTTACGGACAACGTTGATGGCTCCAGTTAGTCCCATCCAACTGGACTTTGGCTTTGAGAGAAGGGGGGTGTTCCATATCCGAATCCGCTTGCCCCGCTAAATAAAATCGATGGGGCCGTTGGAGACAACGAAGACAAGGGGGTATTCTACAAAAGCCCCGCTCAACAACTTGTGTAAAGAAGGGCAAACAGATCCTTCCGCTACAGCACCTTCACAGGACTTTTCTAAATCGAGACAGACGAAAAACATATCCAAAATGTCCTTTACACTGGAAGCCTTCTTTTTTTTTCCCTTCCACTCTGGCCCCGGTCCCCTCGATGTCCGTTTTAAAACGTTAGGGGCCGTTGCCGGGGGGCGGTATGGTGCAGACCTCCAGAGTCTTTGAGAGGCCTGGGACAAAACGTTACCGGGCCTTTAACTTCCGTTTCAGGGCTGAAGTTAATTTTTGCCCGACAACTCCTGCGCATCTGCAAACCTTTTTGGCCCCCTTTTTAAAGAACGCTTTTGGCTCCTAATTTGGCTAGCACAAGACCTTTTCTAAGCCCCCAAATTACACAACCTCTTCCTCGTATTTTTTTACCCCCCACAAACACGGAAAGGGCCATGCCCCCAAACCTGATAAATTAATATTGTTCTGGGGCTTTATAGTGGGCTTAAAAGGGCGATCAAGCTGCTCAATAGTCACAGTCGTCGGTGACAAAAGTGAAGCGTCACAGGGTTTTTTTCCCTCGTTCGAATATAAGGGATTGCCCTGTCTTTAGTTAAAAGGTCTCCACTGTGTTAAAGTAAAATCGGTTTAAAGGGGACTATTGGGTTTGTCAAAATGGTAAACCACGCCCCCTTTTTGCGGTCCCCAAAAGGGGACACCCAAACAAGGGCACCATCACACGCCCAGGGTTTTCTAATGGACGAGACGCAGTAAAATAGTTCTTTTTTTTCCCTTTTAAGAAGTTGCACGGGGGATACTTTGGGGAGCCAGCCTCTCCTAAAATGCTATCACTTCCAAACAAAAATCCCTGTATTTTTTCCTAATTTTTACGGCCCCACCTTTTTTGTACACTTAAGTAAGGGCCCCGGGGAGACACAGAAACACCCCCTTGATTCTTTCTTTTTCCTTTTTCCATGATTGGCGTATCACGTTTCATCTCTCCACCACCTTTTTCCAAACGGTACAGACCTCCGGATGAGTAATTTTTTTTTGAGGGAGTTGCCTCCAATCTAATCTAAAACCACCCTTCCCGTGTCCCCAAATTGAAATACGTGTTACTAAACAAAATTTTCATTTAAAACCAACCTCGGTCCGCATCATTCAAGGGGTTTGGCAATTTGTCAAAAATGCGGGGTTTTGCTGAAAATTTACTGCAAGGACTTTTTGCGGAAGGGTAAGGTATAACTCATCTAGACATTCGATGTTTGGTTTGGGTGAACAACCGAGAGAGCGCCAAAAGCGCCACCCACAAATTTTCTGCGCCGAAACCGCGGTAAAATTTATACAGAACCTCAACCCCACAACACCAGAATCTGACACCAAAGACTTTTCACTGCGGGGTATCGATGACCAAACACCCCCAAACAAAGTTGACGAAGTCCTTGGCCCCTTAAAATCACACGTCCTCCCCCCCCCTTTCGCGAGTGGTTCAGGGGGAGATGTTGACGCTGTCTCGGATCCATGATTAAAGAGAGCAAAGCCGAACCCTTTACAAAATACCGTTTCGCCCCCCCGGGACCCTCATTTTTAAGATGGTTTCAATGCAAACCATCTTTGTCACCCATTTTTTAAGCCCCCGACTGAAAAAAGGCCCCTGTCAGTTCATCACCGGGGTCACCTTTCAACGTAGGTCACAGGAAAGGTTTTCCCCTCGGGCCCCTGTGAAAGTCTTCCGCCACGATGGCAAGACCCTTTTTAAAAATTCTCCTTGCTTTACTAAAAACCGCACCCACCTTTAATTTTGGGGTTTTTTGGGGGCCTCAAAAGGATGATTTAAGGGTGTTCCACACTTCCCTTGGGTTTTCCTGGTTTTCGGCGATTTGGGGCCCTTAAATTCTGGAGAACGCTAGATTGAACCTCCCCACATGGGAAGACATCCACAAACCTAAGGTGTTGTGCTGTAAAGAAAACCCACAACTTATCCTTTAAGTCCGATTGAACGTTCTACCACGGGGGGTTTTATGTCTCAATTTTCAAAAAAGGTACCTTTCTGCCTTTAAAAAGCTTAAAAAGTTTTAAAAAAAAAATTCGGACCCTTTATCCGTTTGGGGGTTTCATTGTTTTTTTCCCCCGATCAAAAAAATTTCTAAAGGGTGCAATCAAAGGGGTTTTTCGGGCTTGTTTTTTTAGGGGGACGACCCCGCATCTTTTCTAAGGACGTCAAACATGTAAGAAAAAACAAAAACCTCATTGCTTTCTTATAGTGTTCATTAATAAATACCGCCATTGGGGATCAATCCCCCACGATAATCCCCCCGGGAAACGGAACATATGTTTTTAAGAGTGTAGCACTTCATAGGACAACCAATTTTTCCCAAAACCAGCGTTTTTTTCTTTACGAATTTTTTAAAGCATTCACTCCTCCAATGAGCGGGACTGACGGATTGTATTCCTCGGGCGACTGGGATAGAGGCGCCCCTTTACGTTTCAACTTTTTTTATACGGTTTTCCCCAACCTTTGGGGATGATAGGTGGGGCGTGTTTTATTTTTTACTCTTTTTTTGGAAGCCTTTGGGGATCTGAGGGTGGGTTTCCCTTTAGACCTTCGGGGGGTTGACCAAAATTCCCAAGTTCGGATACCAACAAACTTGGGGGCTGATTCCGGGGAAACTCTGCGAAGATTTCCCATCCTTTCGGGGCAAAACTTCGCTTTTTTCTCAAAAAGTCATTACTAAGCCACCCGTTTGTTTCGGGAACACCTGACCCTAACCACCACCCCTGCGTTCCATCCCAGGTGGGGGCTTTTGAATATGATGCAATAGTCGCCCCCTTTTTTTTAAATGTTTTGGGCACATTCCCTCACTCCTCTTGCACCGACTCCTTTTTAAAAGAGAATCTGCCGATGTTCCGTGGTTACAGGAGTTGACGTTTCTTCATCTCTCGGTTCCCAAAAGGTGTTTTGACGTTCAAATCTCTTTAAAACTTTACAAAGCTTTTTGGTAAATTTCTGGGGTTTGTCACCGGTCCAATCCTATGATCCAAAATTCACCATACCGCCAAATTTTCCCTACGCTCTCCGCATTGCTAGTTACAGGGGGTCCTCCCCCAGGTTTCAAATTTTTGACAATCGGACCTTAAAAAACCCCTTTTCTTTACATGCCCATACTTTTAGCACTTTTTAAAACTTTCCCTTTAAAACAGTATTTAACAAGGGGCCCACAGTACCCAGATAGGCGCCAAAAAGAAACCCCAAAAAAAACCCCCTTCTGAACAATCTGTTTTTTGTCTTTCACGAGATGCCCTTCTTGGCCCAAAAACCGAAGGGAGTCTTTTATCGAAACAGTTTTTTTTTTCTGGGGGGGGGGGCAGGGGAAAAAGCTCCTTTTAAAAAAATTTAGAGAACATTCGCTTAGAGGTCCACAGGGGCCCGGGGAAGGGTCCTTTAATAGGCTTTCCCCCAGCAGGTTTGGCACCACCAGCAATCGGGGAGGTGTGTTTTTTCCTCATCTTGCGGGGCATGGACCCAAATTACACTTTTGAACAATACCACCTACGTTGAAAAGGAAACAGCTCGTTTTTAAGGCGCAGGATCCGCGTGTGTTGGCAAAGGGGCAAAACCCAAAAAACCATGAGTTGGGGGGTGGGGTCTTTAAAGGCCTCCTAACGTACGTCAGTTTGCCCCGGGGGCACTGCTTGCCTGATGCGAATCTGGGAAGCTCACGGGAATTTTAAACACCACCATAAATGACTATTTTAAAAAGGTACGCTGCCTTTGTTCTTTCCAAACAAAAATTTTTAAAGAAAAAAAATACACTCTGTCCGATATGACTACCCTTATAAACAACTTTGGGCCAAATCGGTCATCAGCTCACTCATTTGGTCTCCAAAAACACGAGAGCCGTTTACGACCAACCATTTGTCTACGTTTGGGAATCCTTTATTAAAGTCACTGCGGGAACTAGAGTAGGTAGGTTGCCATTCACCATAGCACCAAACAACCTCCTAGGTAGGTGTCACATGTCCTTTTAAAAGTTTAAAAATTGCGTGACCCAAACTTCTTACCACTTTTCCCGTAGCCCCAATAACACAGGTAAAAAGGATTTTTCCACCTTGGGCCTCTGGGAATTAACCATCTTCAACATAACCTAAAATAAAAAATTAAAAACAAAACAAAACCACCACAAAACCCCCCAAACTCATCTTAACTTTAAGAACCCTCTAAAGTAGTCAGAAGTGGTAAAGGGGAAACATTTCACTTTCGGCCTTTTTATGGAGCGCTGTTTTTTTTTTTAATTATTGTCGCCCTTTGGGGGTGGGCCCCACCAAAAAAAAAACTAGTCGCTAAAACCAGTCTGTCATTTTTTTCTAACTTTTTTTTTTACATCTGATTGCAGCATCACGATGCACACACCGTGCATCGCCCATAGGGTCTTCAACAGGGAACTCACATCGATCTCGTGATGACATCACCGATCATCCTCTGTCATATGATTCGCCCCTTCGGCGTTTCGAACTTTATGACCTCCGCCACAACCACAACCGTTTACCACAACCGTTTTTTGGGGCATGAGAAGTCCCTAACCCTACTACTTATGGTCCAAGTAGACAGATAGTTTCTTTAGAAGAATGGAATGATCAACAAGATCAAACGCCTGCAGGATCCTAAAGTCTAACTGGCACATGGTAGAAAATCATAAACCTGCCTTTGAGACGAAACCTATGATCACTTTCAAACGTGACAAAAACCTCAAAGACCTACTGGTGCGTTCTAAGCTGAACAAAATCTTCACACCTAAGCCACCAGGTACTTTCCCCTGCTCTAAACCCAACTGCAAAATCTGCTCTCTCACCAAACCAGACACCATCCTACATGGCCCAACAGGCTCTTTCACTATTAAACGCACTTTCTCCTGCCAGAGCCACAACATTGTGTATGCCATCCACTGTCGGCTGTGCGATAAGATCTATGTAGGTGAGACATCTCGCACACTTGAGACACGCATCTCTGAACACCTGGCCGACATCCGCCACCATCGGCCCAAACCAGTCGCTCTACACTTCAACCATGCCCAACACAACATCAACCATGTCAAAGTCTTGGCACTTTGGCAATCTAAGAGTGACAACTTGGAACGCGTTATGCAGGAATCTCATCTCATAACCAAACTGGGCACCGTCCACCCTCATGGCATCAACGTCCAAAAGTAGTATGTGCCATTCCATCTCTGCAGCTCCAACCTGAAATACCTCCACCTACGCACACCCTACCTCTGTTTACCTCAGACATAGGTTGCAGCTATCATCCTCTTCCCTTTTCCTACACTCTCTGAGTCTCTCCATTTGCTACATCAATCGACTTACCCTCCCCCCCCCCCCTCCTACCCTAGAAATGATGTGTGTAGGGATGTTGGTGGGTATGGCGGTTGTTGGGGGTGGAGGTGGGGGCAACCAATGAATAAGGCTGATATTACACATGGAAACACACACACACACACACACACACACACACACACACACACACACACACACACACACACACACACACACACTCACACTCACTCACACACATACACACACACATAATGAATAGAATGCTATCTCCTTTATCGTTGGTCGTGAAGGGAGAGGGTGGGGGGGGGGGGGGGGGAATAGAGAGAGAGAGAGAGAGAGAGATTTTGTGTATAGGTGTGAATATGTTGCCCCTCCCCCTCCCCCTCCCCCAGTTAGTACGTAAACCCATCCCCTTCTTCCCTCCACCCTCATAGCATCAACACCTTAAAGTAACATGTACCAACCCACCACTTCAATCTCAGCCCACAATATCCTCCCACAACACACACACATACTACCTTATCTCCCACTATTCACCTTACACATAACTTATAGCTATCTGATTTATGCATTTATTATCATTATTTTTATTTTTATTTTTTATTTTTTATTTTTATTTTTTTTATTTTTTATTTTTATTTTTTTATTTTTTATTTATTTTTTTTAAAATTATTTTATTATTATTATTATTATTATAATTTTTTTTTTTTTTTTTTTTTTTTTACCCACTAACATTGACATCACAATCGCCTTCGCCTCTGGGACTGTTGCC
>JAFLJL010018978.1:14153-16653 GCA_018398815.1 Conus ventricosus | reverse complement strand
TGCCAGGATATTTTTTCGACTTGCGAATTGTTGTTTGACATGTGTTGTGAGTTTCACTAGATGTTCTGTTGCTGATCTGCCTTTCTGAAAACCAGCTTGATTTATAGGGATAATTTGATGTTTGTTACAAAAATAAAGCAATCTGTTTAGGACAATTCTTTCCATTAGTTTGCATGTATGCGACGTTAGGGCAATTGGGCGGTAGCTGTTTGTGTTACTTCGAGATTTTCCTGTTTATGTATAGGAACTATGATAGAGTGCTTCCATAATGAAGGCAAATTGCCATCTTCCCAGCATTTTTGAATGAATACTGAGATAAAGCGCTTTACAATAGGTGGCACATGACGTAACATTTCATTAGAGACCCCGTCTAAACCCACTGATGTTTTTCTGGTGCCCAGATTTGCAAGACATTCTTCTACTTCTTGAATTGTTATGGGAGCATTTAGATAGTGGTTTATTACTGGGTCTGGATCGTTGTACATGGACTTTCCGTCTTCTTGTTCTCTGTGCAGTCTATTTACTGTTAATAAACTATCTTTGCTGCTATTTTTGGCGAAAATGTCAGCAAAAGCTTCGGCCTTTTCTACATTAGAAGGAAAATCAGAGTTTGGAAGCTTGACAGGACATTTTGGCAAGTTTACTCCATTTTTCATTGTTCTTAATTTTTCCCACACTTTTTGGAAATCTTTATGATTGGATATTTCATTCTTACAAAAGATAGACCAGTATTGTTGTTTTGCTTGTGCTGTGATGTGATTAAAATGATTTTTTGCTCTTTTTTTCTCAAGAAGCTTTTTAGCGCGCTCTTCTCCTTTGCTTCGTAAATATTCTCTCAGTTTGATGTTTTTCTCCTTTTTCCCTTTTTCACATGCCTCATTCCACAGACATTACCTGTGTGCTTTTTTGAACTTGATTTGGCAGGTTTTATCCTAGGTATTGACTGATTCGCAGCAGAAAGCATAGCATTCTGAAACTGATCGTATAGGTCGTCAATAGATTGAGTATCAAGTTCTTTTGTGTCGACATAGAATGTTTTTAGTAATTCCGTGAATTTGCCCAGTTAGCTAATTTATAATTGTATTTTGGGACTTTTTCCTTTGTTAAATCTTTTGGTTCAGACCTTGAAGTTTCAAAGGTAGTGATGATAGCAATATGATCACTGTTGAGTGTGTCATCAAGGGTTTGCCAATCACAAAGTGGCGCTAGATCTGGAGATACTAGAGTTAGATCTATTGCACTTGGCTTGTGCTTAGGGTTGTCAGGAATACGTGTTATTCTCCCGTCATTTAAAAGATATAAGGACGAGTCGACTAGATTTTCAACAAAACGGTTACTAGTAATTAACTGGCAATCCTTTTCTCAAAACGGGGAATGAGCATTAAAATCTCCAGTTATAAGATATCTACTGTTTTCATCTGGTCTTATATGTAATGATCGTAACCATTCAGAATTAAACTCTTTGGTCCCCGTGGTAGATAGACTGACACGACAGTTAATATGATGTTGGTGTTTACCTGAACCTTGACTGCGCAGGAATAGGAATCAGGTGTGTTTGGTGGAACAGGACTTGCACAGGAGGTGTAGTTCTCTCCTTCCTTAATGTATATGGCTACGTTGATTTTATCATTTGTGTTCCCCTCTTGAACAACTGGTGGGAAGTAATAGCCAACGAGTTTAGGTAATTTGTTTCTATGTGTGTTTAAGGATTGCAAGGCCAATACATTGTAGTTTTCTTCTGCAAGTTTTTGTGCTAGTTGGTCAAGGGAGGTTATAATAGATCGACAGTTCCACTGAAATACCTTAAAAGAACCGTCTTTTAACATTAGAAATTTTCACTTATCAACAGATAAAATAGGTACCTGTAAGTTAATGCAAACGATATTCAGAAAAAAAAAAAAAAAATTATATATTAATGAATGACTGTGCTAATGGAAAATGAATGATTATTTTTTTTATACTGCAATTTCAATATTAACGTGAGTTGCACTCTGGTCACAAGTGGTGCTGGTATTTTGCAAAGTTCCACTTTCACCAGTCCCCAGCACGCTGAACCTGTTGCTCCAGGGGTCCAGGCTGTAGAGCAGAGGTTCTGGGTAGGTCTGGTAGTACCAGGACGGCTGGTACCGTGATCGTCGGGTCCTCCTGGGTCGGCTCCACAGCAGGTCTCTCACGTGACGCCCGATATTCCTGGCCAGGACGCTTGCACCACTGTTGGTGGGGTGGAGGCCGTCACGGAGATGCCAGGAGCTCGCGCGCAGGTTGTTATGGCTGATCAGGCTTATGTCCTCGTCTTCACTCAGCTCTGATGTCAGGAGGGCGTTGAAGAGATCTCTCTTAATGGTCAGATGAGTATCTGTGACTGGAGCTATTTTGCTGACAATTATTTTCAGACCAGGATTTCCTTTCTTGATGTGTCTGATACACTGCACCATGATCTTTACTGCAGTCCGTGGGAGATGCTGACTTCAAATCATTTACTCCGCAGTGAATCAGTAGC
>JAFLJL010018977.1:97500-112343 GCA_018398815.1 Conus ventricosus | reverse complement strand
TTAAAACCTTGCAGTCCAAACGAACTCAGAATGAAAATGGGCCCAAATAGATAAATCAGGTAATAAGAAACATCGAAATTGTTGTACAAAAACCCAGACAATTTGAAATATTTCCCGAGAAGTCTATTATTGCAGGAAACAGGAGAGCCAAAAACTTAGGAGGAATATATAAACCATCAGTCCCAAAACGTACTCTGCAACATGGCCCTGAAAACAGTAGAGGATTTTTCAAATGTGACAAGAAGTGTGACACGTGTGTACATTCCATAGACATACATCTTTTAAGTCACGTTGGGATGGGAGAAGGTGGAACATAAGGTCTCATCTGAACTGTACCACACCTAATGTAATTTATATGATTCAGTGCAAATTACATCAAGATTTCCTCTATGTTGGGTCAACAGTAAATTTGAAAAAGAGGTGGGCGAATCAATAAAAGCGATGTTAAACTTAGTAAGACCAAAAAATGTACAGTTGCATCACATGTGGCAAGTGAGAAGCATCCACAAGATCAGAATGTTATATTCCTGAACATTATACCAATTGAGCATGTGTGGACAACAGAAACATTGCTAGAAAGAGAACTATATTGGCAGGCTAATTTGGGCACATTATCAACGGGAGGGAATGAAAGGAAAGATATTGCTTCAGTTATGAAAAAGAGAATTCAGTTCTGAGTGAGCAGAGGGGTGGAGTAGTTGAGATAGTCTTTTTTACTTGCTGGGAGGGTGGTGGGGTGGGGGGTGGGGGGGGAGTGGTTTAGGAGGGAGGAGTATGATTGTCACGGTCGCTAAGCCGGACGGCCCTACCACCCTTTCCCACACCTATTACACACTAGAGCAGACAATACAGCACAATAACACAGCTTTACAATCATGCGCACTTCTTTATTTCACACACACACTATGGCGCCACCACTCACGTCCATCTACAACCACACAGCGGTATCCCACTTCTTCACTGACCCACCCTACCCTACTAGGGACCCTGAGACCCTACCTAACTAAAAACACCAGTTGCGGTATATCACTGCGACTAGGGACGCAGAGATAGCCCGCACACGTGGTGGCTAACTAATAGGGACAAGAATAAACCCAAGGGACTCTAAACTTAAACTGCTACCACCCACCCCCTCTCCCCAGGACCCACCCTTCTCTTTTGACCCGGACCACTATCGCACTGGTCACTGCGTCCCTAAGGGAGGCAAAGACAAGTACCCTACACTGTGCTGGCCACTACGTCCCAAAAGGAGGCAGTAGCTAACACCCCTACCCTACTGCCTAACGCTACACCCCCTTCTACAACACCCATGGGACAACCTATCCCGGCCCGGAAAGCTCCAGTCCTTGGCACTGTCCGGGGACCCTCACAGACTGACTCCTCCACGGATGACTCCGCTCCTCAGCGCTGTCCATGGACCCTCGCAGGCTGACTCCTCCCGGATGACTCCGCTCCCCAGCGCTGTCCGTGGACCCTCACAGGCTGACTCCTCCACGGATGACTCCGCTCCTCAGCGCTGTCCGTGGCCTCACGCAGGCTGACACCCGAAGACTCTACACCCCGGCGCCGACCGTGACTCCTCACGGTCTGACTCCCCCTGCGCTGGGCACGACACCCGGCGCACCCACACGCCAGACCCCTCTCGACGAGTCCGGGGCTCGAAGGACACCTCCTCCTCTGAAGGCCCGCCGGACACTGAGGGTGAGGGAAGGTCTGGTGCAGCGCCCTCTCACAGGACGCCGAACCGGGTAGAGCAACAGGTGGCTGGAGAAACCCCGGGAGAACCCCGGTAGCCGAAAGACGGCCGACGGCCTGGATGGTTTCCCTCTCCTGGGAAAGCAGCAGGCAACTGGACGCCGCCGCTCACCTGCCGGCACGCGGCAGCAGACTGCGGTGGTCTGGCCCCACCCTCAGGACGGAACAGGATACCACCTGCTGACACAACTGTAGGCCACTACTGTAATGTTGCTACTACCCGAGTCATCAAGGCTCATAGGCTACCTGGTAAAGCTTTAACTCTCCATCTCCCTTGCCTACCTCCCACTCGGGCATGAGAGTGACGCCTTGAATTTCGAGTACACCCCCCAACCCGTTACTCGCTTTGGGGTTATCAGATCCATTTCCTGCCAACCCTTACAATAGCAGTAAAACAATATTTTCTCTGAGCCAATTACGCTATTACATATGAAATTATGGCTCACACATATGAAATTATGACACACATAATTCTCGGAGCAATGAAACCAATCTAAGCAAATCCAACACGGACTCCATAGGCCCCCTTAGGAAATACTAAACAAAAATTAGGAAATGGGCAATCTCACAAGGAAATGTTTCCACATAGTAATCAGTAGTAATCCACATCTCAAAAAAACAACAAAAGAACAAAAGAACTTATTAATTTCTAACGGTTCACAGTTCTAGCATATTCATACAAAAGAATCGGCTCGCCGCCACAATCCTTCACATTCTCATCCCTCTTTGCACTGTCAATTATAATCATATATCAAAACTTGATTTGTTCATCAAATTTCCATCCAGCACCCCACTCTCATGTCATCTATTGTCAGACAATCCAGTGGTTAATCCTTGTTATGCCAACACAACCATACTTCATACAATATTACATGCGGCACATCCTCCGTTTTTATCCTATCAACTGCTGAACTACCCGCCTTAAACTTACCTCACCCTTCTTCCCGACTACCAAAATTCATAATGGGACTGTCTCCCTACAACCTAAAATATCTTTCTCCAACCCTATTTTTTTCACAAACACATACATCCCTGCATGTGTGACGACTGTCACTTACAAAAAAACACACACATAACCACTTCTAACCATATGTACTCGCTGTCCTGTACTAAAACACGTACGTCACAGATACAGTCTGCACGCGCACGACACCCGCGTCGAGAACCATGACTCGTAACGAAAGTGAAAAGACACCAACATAAGTTGAATAGTCACGACCGTACTCCAGTATAAACCACACGACTACCAATTAGCCTTGGCCCAACTGCACAGTTAACCAATTCCAATGCTGTGCAGTCAACTCCGAAATCGTTACTCAATTTCAACGAACTACTACTATTTACAACTGAAATCGAGCACAATCCCTTAACGATTCAGGCAGACACATCTGCACCTGCCTCATACTATGATCCTCAACAAAATGCAACCTCGTATTACTTCCTTACTGACCCCCCTGAAATTAACATGAACTAATCACAACCAATATCTACATCACCGTCCATCAACGGTTATTATATCTAACCCACATTGTCTAGCCAAACTGTCACATGACAATCGAACTCAGGAACAATAATAATAATAACGAACACTTAATAATAGGAACCACTATGTACACTATTTACAGAATATACAGAAAAGAGGTACCAACACAAACCGGCTGACAAAAAGCTTCAATCACAGAACCAAGACGACATCATACCAGACAACCAGTATACACAACAAACATAATACAACTAAACACAGCATGAGACAACTACAGTACAACTCGCCATAATACAAAACAACATGACGAATGACACCACCATGAACCTAACAATCACCAACCTGGACAGACAGACGTTCAACCACACCAGTTTTGCAACTGGCTGAAGTGGCTGCCAACAGAGACGACACAGAACCCGGCACAGGCCAAGGGCACACCAGACCCGACGAGGACCTGGCACTGACTATGACTCGAAGTCACTCAGCTCGACTAACGGCGCTGCCGCCGCAACTACAAGGCGCGTCCACTCCGACGAACACCAGGGACCGAAGTGAAGCTACCCCCAACGCATTCCGACCTGGTCGGAACCAAGCGAACTCTACTCACAACACAAAACAGCGATTGGTCAGAGCAGCGTATCCCTCCGCAGAGCTGACACGCCGGACCAACGGACTAGTTGTTGCTCGTGCAACCACACGACAATTTACCACAACTCACAGACTTGACACCGACAACAGCCGATATCCTGCCCCAATTAGTTCTGTATTACAGTCAACTGGGTCGATACAATGTTTATTATGTTCGCTTGCGGCTTGAGCAGATGGAATTCTTGTTAAACATTTTCTGCAGAATTCTTGTTTATGGTAATGCTTTGAAGTATGCCGCAATAATCTACTCATTGTTCGTATCAATGTGTAATGCGGTACCCCCGCTGGTGAAAACATTAGTAGTAAGTCAAATTGATTTTTGTCTGGATCACCTATTGTTGGGCTGTTCTTGGACACTTTAATAGGCACCAAATTTGTTTCCTCATCTCATGTGTATACATTAACAGTTATTGGTTTGTTTTGTTCTTCAAACTGATCAATCGAATCCACGCTAACAGGAAAGGACACCCCACTAAAGTTAGGATCATTGATGTAAGGTTCATAGTTAGATACTCTCTCTGCGTTTTTGCGGATATAATGCAACCTTGCGAGAACACACCACATAAAACATTTGTTGTCTGAATAATTCTTTATGTTTAAAACTGCTTTTTTCGCTACCAATGCTGGAGGCAGTGGAATGTAAGACTTGCCAACAATCGGCGCATACTTAGACTGTTTTAATCTAATCTCTAGGACTTCGCCCTCTGACCAACCAGAGCCTCTCATTTTGGCTTCTTCAGCGGCCACATCAAACTGTGTAAGCAGTTGGTCTGCCCAACCGGGTGTTAAGTCATTACGAGAAAGAATAACCTGCTGTTTAGTTGAGACCCAGACTTCTAGATTTTCTTCATTTATTGTTACATAGTCGATTAAAACAGCTAACATTACTTTAACTGGCGGGTCTATTGTTAGTTTACCCGGAACTTGAGAAATAGCATGAGCAACACTTGCCTGTACGTTTGCTGGATTAATGACTTCTAAATCAATATCATTCAGTGCTCTTGATAAATCTTCTTGCATTGCTTCAAAAAATTCGTCTGGACCTTCATATAGCTTATCCATGCTGAGTTTCTTTTCTAACTCAAAATATTTATTTAAATCAAAAAAATAATTAATCAATATCGACGGTCTTTTTGTGCTTAGACTCATAAACTAAAGTATAAACGCCCTTTGGGGTTGTTAATGTGAGCTGTTTAGAACAGAGTTTAATGTTTCGTTTACTTTTTTTAAACATTCCTTTTTTATCTGCTCGGGGTCTGGCTGTTGAGAAAAACTTGTCCTCGCCTTTCTTTGAAGATCAAACTTTTGTCTTTTGTAGTCGTCAAAATCGGCCTGTAAACGACTAAATTCTTCATCCGTGATGTTTGAGTCAGCTAGTGCTTTATTTATAATCAGCTTAAAGGAACTAAGTTTAGCTGTTATTAGTTGAACCATAGCTGTGTGCTTTTGGAGTTTAGTTTTTATTTGTTTGCTAGCAGCACCTACAGCTAATGAACACACGCCAAGAGCTAAAGACAAACCACCTAGAGGTAAAGCCGCGGGTGCGCCTATGCCTGTTGCTAAGAGACCAACACTCGTTCCTGCTGATAGAGCACGTATAGTCGATGCTCCAGTATTAACATAGGTAACAGCATTAAAGGCAGCAGAATACCTTCGTTTGGTTTTGCTGTATTTTGAAAGGTCCTGCTCTAGTACTTGCTGCATTTGTGTAATTGTCATGTGACGTAGCCTCACATCAAGGCATGTGACGCTCCATCGCATGTAGTTAGTGATATGAATCATTTCCCCGTGCCACAACTAAAGGAAGAATATTCGTGTGGCTTGACTAGTGTAGCGGGCGTCCCCAAAATAATTGTGAGTATGACTCATTCAAGAAACGAATGTGGTCATTGGGTGAAAGTGACCACTGAGTGATAGTTTAACAAGGGCTGGTAAGGTAAGGTGCTGGTCATGTGTTTTGAACACTGAGTATGCACTCACTAGGAGAAGGGAGGAAAGAGTCAGTTTTAACCCAGCAGATGGCCTAGAGACTCGAACCTGTCAGGACGGTGGTCCTCTCTGCTGACCAGTCATTACCAGGTGAGCGATAGATAGTGGGGAAAGCTACAGGGGAAAACTTAAGGAAAAGAGAAAGAAAGAATTCATATGTTGAATTAAGAAGGTTACTTACACGAACCTTATTCGTGTTTCAGCCCTTCACCCTTTACCCTTCGCCCTTCACCCTTCATCTTTCACCCCATGAGGTGGTTGAAGATGGCCATGGTGTGGGGAACACACCGGTAGTTCAGCCCCAGCAAGTTCCAACTCCAGGGAGAGGAGTTGAAGCTCGTCGTTTCTCAAGAGACAAGAATCGCGGAAGAGAAGTCGACTCGTACCCGACAGTTTGGCGCGAAATCAGTGAAGCGAAAGAATTTATAAGTGCGAGTGTTGGTGAAAAAAGTGCTCCCTTTAGGTTTAAGGTGACAATTCAATTTGGGCTACTTTTCCACGGAGAATCAGAGTGGTTTAAAAAGCCATCATGTGCTAGACAGAGAAGAACTGAGCTTTTGTAAAATACTGTAGCACAAGCCACAAACGCGGCATGTAAGAACAATCGGGATGGCTGAACGGTAGAGAGAGAGTAGAGGAGTTGATCAACAAGAAATTTGGAACGTGTTGCGGTGACCGATTATGTGGGAGCTGTTCGGATAGGAGTGGTTCTCAAGCATTCCGAGGATTGCAGACACTCACATCGGAAGCTTGGAACACAGCTGAAGAATGGAAATTATAAACTAAACCAATAAATTCTGTGACAGGAAAGGTTTGAAGGTTCTTTGAAAGATCAGAGCTCAGAACTATGCAAGAATACCTTCAGTGGAGTGTTCCTGTGATGCCATGGAAAGACAGGTCCACAGACAGAACACATGCACCATGGGCGTTCAGGAACACAGGCAAACTTCGGAGAGGGCGGAAAACCAAGACGTACACCAGCACGCGGAACATTGGTCCCCCACTGCAGCTGACCTGAAAAAGAGAGAGACCAATTGTGTTAGTGGATTAAGTGCACTTGACAGCTGAACAAATTTCCCTTTGTAGACTCTCAGACAAGTTTATCCCCACCCCAACAACCCCCATCAATGTTTGCTATGACCAGATGATCGGAACAATGCATGGGCAGAAAAACTTCGGTGGACATTCAGTTTTTCTACCTTAAGAAGAAGAAGAAGAACGGGAGGAAAAATGCAGATATTTTGTTCAAAATTTCCTTGGTACATTCCTTCGGGGAAAAAAAGCCCCAAAAGGCCCTAATGATTTAGAAACATTTTATTGAAAAAAACTGTACGAGCATGTTTGGATGTTTAAAACGGAGAGAAAACAGAATAAAAGATAATCTAACAACCAATCAGAGATCAGCCTGGAAAGATTTCACGTAAGTTACCTTTTACCCACAACTGCGCATGTAGGTTTGCGGACCAATCAGGTGTGGACAGTAATTACGCAATTACGATGATGATATCGTATTTGCAACGCTTTGAAGCGAAAATTCAATTTGATGTGTTAATCGCAGGATGACACACATGACGTTTGTTCTAAGATTTGCAAGTATGTAGACAAAAATGGCTAGAAAGGGGGTACTTAATGAACGGTATTGCACAATTTGTAAAGAAAGTTGAAGGGACCCCCAGCAAAATGCCAAACCTCTCATCAAGGACCCACAAACCACCTCCGGTTCCCCACCGGTTGTTGCTATCAGGAAGTGGTCACCCCCACTCAAAAACTTTGTCTAAGGTTATTCAACTTCTATCAATCATCTACAGAAACGTTACCTTTATCAATTTTAGGGCACAAAGGAATTTCTCCAATAAGCTTGAAAAATAAATGAGGAATACTCTCCTCTCCCAGTTCGCAGTTCTAGTACGTGTGATGCCCCCCCCCCCCCCCCCCCCCCCCCCCCCTTAGTGAGTTTGTACCAAGCGTTGGACTACAATGTGAGCATCCCAGCTGTAAAAACGGTGCCTGAAAAACACCCTTCACGTTCGATCAATTCTCCCGATTGTATCATGGAAGGCCTTACCTAGCTTTGAATAATACTCTTGTAGTAGTATGAAGCTGGTGATGGAATAAATTTTTGCATCCACCTACCAGTGGCACAGCTATGGGTCACTCATGCTCCTACTTATGTAGATGTCTTCATGGGTTGTCTAGACGAGGAAAATAGTCCAAGAAAGTCCTATACCTCTCTTGTTCTTCTATAACCCGCGAAAAAACAAGCATTCAGATAAAGGAGACTGGGTTTAAACTGGAGTAGATTAGGGATGCTGGATTTCATGGTACTAACCTGAGGAAATATTCTGTCCCTATTCTTGCAAGAAACACCTAGAATCACTTTGTCCAGAGAAGATTCGTGACTATAGGACTCAGGGAAATCAGTGGAATACCTAGATGTCAGAGTTACTCTGACAGACGAAGGTAAATTAAGAAACGATGTTTGTCTAAAAATTCGCCAAGCTACTTTGCCCCCCTACTCATGTCATCCTCCATCTGTCTTTAAAGGTATGCTTATTGGTACTTGGGTTAGAAGACTTAGGGTGATATGTTCAGGAAGATGATATGTTAGAAAGCGAATAGAGGAATCTGCAAATCATTCTCGTTACTTAGGCTGGAAATAGGGACGGATGGCGTTTAAAAGGTCTTAGAGAAGGTGCCAGTGGGCCCAGACAAAAACGCTTGCAGACACGTCAAAAAACAAACAGAAGAATTGGCTTGGGTTACTACTTTGGGACCAAGAGTTCCAGATACATCAGGTATAATAAGAAACAAATCTGAAATTGTTGTACAAAAAAACCCAGACAATTTGAAAATGTTCGAAAGGACGTCTATTATTGCAGGAAAACAGGAGAGCCAAGACAATTAGGGAGAGAAATATATAAACCATCAGTCCCACCAAAACGTACTCTGCAACAGGGCCCTGAAACCAGTTAGAGGATTTTTTCAAATGTGACAAGAAGTGTGACACGTGTTGTACATCCATAAGACACTACATCTTTTAAGATCACTGTTGGGATGGGAGAAGGTGGAACAAAAGGTTCATCTGAAACGTTACCACACTACAATGGAATATCTAAGAGTTCACTGCAACTGACATCAAGAGTTCCTCTATGTTGGGTCAACAGTAAATTTGAAAAGAGTGGGCGATCATAAAAGCGATGTTAAACTTATTAAGACCAAAAAATGTACGTGGGCATTCACATGTGGCATGTGAGAAGCACATCTACAGATCAGAATGTTTATGTTCCTGAACATTATACCAATCTGAGCATGTGTGGACAACAGAAAAATTGCTAGAAGAGAACTGTTATTGGCAAGCTAATTTGGGGGCACTTCCAACGGGGAGGGAATGAAAGGAAAGATTTGCTTCAGTTATGAAAAGGGAGAAATCAGTTTGAGTGAGCAGAGAGGGAGTGGAGTAGTTGAGATAGGTCTTTTTGTACTGCTGGGAAGGTGGTGGGGTGGGGGGTGGAGGGGGGAGTGGTTTCGAGGGAGGAGTATGATCGAGGTATATATTATGGAAAAAAATCTAAGATTACTCCAGGTTTCGTAAAAAAAAAAAACTTTTATATTGTTATTTTTTTCTTTTTTTATTTTTTTATTATTTTTTTTTTTTTATACTGTCTTTGTGTTAGAACAATGATGATATTTCCGTGCCTATTGTATTTTTCCCAATATCTGTGTTGTCAAAAAAAAAATATTAAGGAAACGCTTTCTTAAATACTTGTTGTTTTGAGGTACGCCCCCCCCCCCCCCCCCCCCCCCCCCCCCCCCCCCCCCCCCCCCCCCCCCCCCCCCCCCCCCCCCCCCCCCCCCCCCCCCCCCCCCCCCCCCCCCACCACACCCAGGTTTGTTTGTTCCTCACTGGCCCTTATCCATTCTCTTCTATTTGATCCCAGTTAGGGTTAAATTGGATATGGTGAAGGTGAGGGAGCTTTTGTGGGTGGAATTGTGGGGTTAGTGTGTGTGAGTATGTGTTGTGTCGTGTGTTGTGGGTATGTGTGTGTGGGTTGTGGGTGGGGCTGTGTGTGCGATGTGCGTGTGTGTGCGTGTGCGTGTGCGCGGTGTGTGTGTGTGTGTGTGTGCGAGTGTGTGTGTGTGTGTGTGTGTGTTGTGTGAGTGTGTGATGTGTGTGTGTGTGTGTGTGTGTAAAGTGTGAGTGGGTGTGTGTATTAGAGTGAAAGAGATTAAGCCAGAGAGAGAGAGGAGAGAGGTGTGGTGAGGGGGAAGAGAGGGGGGGAGGAGAGAAGGGGGGTCGGGGGGGGGAAGGAAAGGGGGGGAGGGGGTAGGAGAGCGAGAGAGAGAGAGAGAGGAGAGATGAGCGAGGAGGAGGAGGAGAGACAGAGGAGAGAGAGAGGAGAGGGAGTATGTGTTTGTATGGGTGTTTCCCTGATTTAAAGTTGTGGGTGGGTGGAAGATAGATTTGTAGTGAACAGTGTTGCAGAAGGATTTTGTTTTTAGTCATGCGGTTGTGATGGATTCGGGGATGGTTAGTCTTCGACCCCAGTGTGCGGTGTGCGACGGGACCGTACAGTTGTACTTTTTTTCACACGGAGCAGTTTTAACTTCGTTTTATTGGTAGGTTTTTATTTTAATATTCTTAAAAGGTAATATAGGTATCTTATCTTTTTATTTGGGATGGCAGTTTGCTTTGTGTATAATGTGTGTGAGAGAGTTATGCTCATGGTTCAGTTAACCTCTTTACTGCTATTGGGTGGCAGCTTCTATTACTTCCGTGGGCTACTGCTGTTGTCTTGGCGGGGTCTTGTTACTATTTATTTTAACTTTAATTCCACAAAATTAGTTATCAAAAGAAATAATGAGTTTTCGGGCTGTATGTAAGGTGATTTTAGGATTTCCTTATGGCCCCTCCCTATGCACATCTACATTTGGGGTGTGTTTTTGTGTGTGTGTGTGTGTGGGAAGGGGGGGGGGGTGCTTTTTCATATGTGAAATAAGGATAGCGCGGGTTAGCCCTATGAGTGGGTGAGTGGGGGGGGGGGGGGACGATGTCTCTACTGTTAGTGGGCTCAGCTTTTTAGAGGTCAAACCTGGAGGAGCCATGTTTAATATGATATAGTATGTTGATGAGGGGAGTGTGTGTGTGTGAGGTGGTGTTGTGTGTCTGTCTGTGTGGTGTTTGAGGGGGCATTTGTATGGTTGTTCTGTGGGTGCGTGGTTGGGTGGGTGGGAGTGTGCATATACATAACTGTTTTTGTTGAGATGCTGACGAAGCCTTAATTAAAAGGGCGGAAAGCTTTGTTTTATAACAAACATGAAGCGGTGTGTGGTTGGTGTCTGTGCTGCATTTATTTTTCTGTGTTGTGACTGGCCAGCCAGTTTCTGGCTCAGCAGTGCACCCCCCATCACATCACTGAGTGGTTGTCCCGCCTACTCCAGGGTTTTATCTTCATTTAACCTCTCATCTTGAGGGACACCCTTGTGGGTTGCCCCGGTGATGGCTACAACGTTGCCTCTAAGAAAGCTGCTAAAAAATGTGTCTATGGATTTGGAGAAATCAGTGAAGCGAAAAGAATTTATAAGTGCGTGTTGTTGGTGAAAAAGGGCTCCCTTTCGGTTTAAGGTTAAAATTCAATTAGGGCTACTTATCCGGAATAGAGGTTGGTTCACAAAATCCACATGTGCTAGACAGAGCAAGTATGAGCTTTTGTATATATATGTTAGAACAAGCCAAAAACGCAGGTATGTAAGAACAATGGGCATGGATGAACTGTAGCGAGTTGATAACACAGAATTTGGAACGTGTTGCGGGTTGGACCGATTAGTGGGAGCTGTTCGGAAGGAGTGTTCTCAAGCATTACAAGAGGATTGCCAGGACACTCACACTCGGAAGGGACAAGTGAAGAATGGAACTTATAACTAAAACCAAATAGACTTCTGTGACAGGAAGTTTGAAGGTTTCTTTGAAGATCAGAGCTCCAGAAACTATGCAAGAAAAACTTCAGTGGAGTGTTCCTGTGATTGCATGGAAAACGAAGGTCCACCGGATAGAAAACCATGCACCATGGGGCGTCAAGAAACCATCGGAAAATACGGCGAGGGAGGAAACCAAGACGTTACACCAGCACGAAACATTGGTCCCCCACTGCCGATGACCTGGAAAAAAAGAGGGACCCAATTGTGTTGTGGAATCAACGTGCAAATTGGACTGAGGAAACAAATTTCCATTTGTAGACTCTCAGACAAGTTATCACCACCCCTACAACCCCTCAATGTGCTAGATCCCAGCTGATCGGAACATATGAATGGGCAGAAGAATGACTTCGGTTGGCATCAGTTTTTCTCCCTTAAGACGATGAAGAAGTCGGGAGGAACATGAAGATAATTTTGTAAAATTTTCCTTGGTACATTCCTTCGGGGAAAAAACAGCCCCAAACAGGCAATAATGAATTAGACCATTTTATTGAAAAATGTTACCAGAAGCTTTTGGATGTCTTTAACCGGAGAAAAAAATCTAAACGCTTAAATCTAACAACAAATCAGAGATCGCCCTGAAAGATTTACGTAAAGTTACCTTTTACCCAACACTGCGCATGGAGGTTTGCGGACAATCAGGTGTGACAGTGTAATTACGCATTTACCAGATGTGATGAAAACGTCTTTGCAAAAGATTTGAAAGACCGACAATCCATTTGATGTAGGGAATGAGGATGCCACATGACGTTTGTCTAAGTTTGCAGTATGTAGACAAATGGCTCAGAAAGGGGGTACTTAATGAAGGTATTGCACCAATGTGTAAAGAAAAGTTGAAGGGACCCACCAGCAAAACGCCAAACCTCTCTCAAGACCCACAAACCACTCCGCCCTTCCCCACCGGTTGTTGCTATCGGAAGTGGCACCCCCACTTCAAAACTTGTTCTACGGTTATTCAACTTTCTATCACTCAATCTATCAGAAAAGTTACCTTATCAAATTTTAGACACAAAGGAATTTCTCAATAAGTTGAAATAATACTGAGGATACGCTCCTTCTTCCAAGTTCAGCCGTTCTAAGCTACGTGTGAATTGTAGGTGAGCTTGTACCCAAGCGTGGACCACCATATGGGCACCAGCCTGTAAAAAGATGCATGGAAAAACACCCTTCACAAGTTAGAGTCTCCTCAGATTTTGTCTCATGGAAGGTCTTCACTAGCTGTGAGCCTACTAATCTCTGTAGTTATGGAAGATGGTGATTGGAATAAAATTGTTGCAACCACCTAACAGTGGCACAGCTATGTTTGGTCCACCTCATGCTCCCTACTTCTGTGCGGTCTTCATGGGTTGTTTCTCTCTAGTCGAAGAAACTAGTCCAAGAAAAGTCCATCCCTCTATTGTCTTCTATAAAACCGACTTGAACAACAAGCATTCAGATAAAGGCGACTGGGTTTTAATGGAAGTAGATATAGGGATTGATGGATTCATTGTACTACCTGAGGAAAAATCTGTCCCTATCTTGCAGAAACACCTAGAATCCTTTGTCCAGAGAAGATTAAGTGGACTAAGACTCGGGGAAATCAGTGGAATACCTAGATGTCAGAGTTACTCTGAAAGCCGAAGGTAAAATAAGACCGGATATTGTCTTTTCTAAAAAGTCGCCACAGCTACTTGCCCCCCTATCATGTCATCCTCCATCTGTCTTTAAAGGTATGCTTATTGGGATGGGTAGAAGACTTAGGGTGATATGTTCAGAAGAGGATATGTTAGAAAAAGAGCATAGAGGCATATGCAACTCATTTGTTATTCCGGCGGAAATTGGAGGATGCGTTAAGGTCTTAGAGAAGGTGCTGCCAGGTGGTGGCCCAGACAACAAGCCTTGCAGACAGGAAACGGTCAACAAAACAAACAGAAGAAATTTGGCTTGGGGTACTACTTGGGACCCAAGAGTTCCAGATAAATCAGGTATAATAAGAAACATCTGAAATTGTTGTACAAAAACCAGACAATTTGCAAATGTTTCGAAGAAGTCTATTATTGCAGGAAACAGGAGAGCCAAAACTTAGGAGAAAATATATAAACCATCAGTCCCAAAACGTATTGCAACATGGCCCTGACAACAGTAGAGGATTTTTCAAATGTGACAAGAGTGTGAACACGTGTGTACATTCCATAGACACTATCTTTTAAGTCACGTTGGGATGGGGCGAAGTGGGATACCCGAAGGTTCATCTGAAACTGTACACACCTAATGTAATTTATATGATTCACTGCAAATACATCATAGATTTCCTCTTATGTTGGGTCAACAGTGTCACATTTGAAACAGAGGTTGGGCGAATCATAAACGCGATGTTACAACTTAGGTAAGACCAAAAAAATGTACAGTTGCGATCACATGTGGCAGTGAAGATGTATCCACAAGATCAGAATGTTATGTTCCTGAAAACCTTTTATACAATTGAGATGTGTGGACAACAGAAAAAATTGCTAGAAAGAGAACTGTATTGGCGCTCATTTGGGCACATTATCAACGGGAGGGAATGAAAGGAAAGATTTTGCTTCAGTTATGAAAAAGCGAATTAGGTCTGTGTGAGCAGAGGGGGTGGCGTAGTTTGAGATTTTCTTTATTACTTGCTGGGAAGGTGGTGGGGTGGGGGGTGGAGGGGGGAGTGTTTCGGAGGGAGGAGTATGATAGAGTGTAATTATTCTGATAAAATCTCAGATTATCCAGGTATAGTAAATTTTTTTTTTTTTTTTTTTTGTTTTTTTTTATTATTTTTTTTATTTTTTTTACTGTCTTTGTGTTAGAACAAACAATGGATTATATTTCGGCCTATTGATTTTTCAAATATCTTTGTTTGCAAAAAACCTTATTAAGGATCGCCTTTCTTAAATACTGGTTGTTGTTGAGGTACGCCCCCCCCCCCCCCCCCCCCCCCCCCCACCCCCCCCCCCCCCCCCCCCCCCCCCCACACCCCTGGTGTTTTTTCCTC